>SNQJ01S0171154.1:5656-26206 GCA_010110895.2 Picea sitchensis | reverse complement strand
AATGTTCAAAAGAAGTCACGTCGGAAAGTAATATGTCGAGTAGCTCATGTATCTAAGATCCAAGCATATTCATAGTCACTTTTAGGAGAATAATGGGAAGATTCTAAGGCTATTGATTATGAATGTTGAAGTGCATTAAAAACATATTGTGAAACACCATCCTCTTGATAATTAGCATATTGTGTCGAAGTTGATTGTTGCTTAAACTTTGGTATTTTATCGATTGGAGTGTGGCAATATTCTGCATAATGACCAATTTTGTTGCATCATCTACATACAACCTAATTGAAATATCTGCCTCTGCCATATTGATTACTACACTTTTGAGTTATTTCTAATTGAATTCTCTGGAAGTTGTTTGATCCTCGTTGAAAATTTGTGTTTCCTTGTCCTTGTCCGCTTCCTCTTCCTTGATTGTTGCCTCTTACTTGATCATTGTCTCTTCCTCTTCCTTGATTGTTGCCTCTTCCTTGATCATTGTCTCTTCCTCTTCCTTGACTTCGTCCTCGACCGTGCCCTCTATAAGTTTACTTTTCTTGATTACCATGTCCTCTGTTACTAAATTGAGCTCCTCTTCCTCTTGAACTTTGAGTTGATGGCTTACTAGTACTTGCTTCTGTAAGAAAGACATCTTCACCAACTTGTTTCTTCTTCCCAAAAGTTTTATCATGTTGAGATAACAATTCACTCAACTAATCAAATGTGATCTTCTCTAACTTTCCCGTCAACTGTGACGTTTCCAAAAAATGTTTATAAGAGGATGACAACCCGACAATCAAGATCGTTGTCATCAAATTGTCATCTACAATAGTAAATTCGGCATTAGAGATATTTTGTTTGATGTTCTTTAGTCATGAAATGTACTCAAGCGCATCTCCACACTCAGTCAATTTTTGTTGAAGCAGTTTCAATTGAAGGTCAACTCTTTTTGTTTCGGGTTGAGTGTCAAACAGATCCTTAAATGTTTTCCAAGCTGTCCATGCATCAAATTCATTTTCAATGTGAACATATATTTCTTCATTTACATATGACTTAATTAATGCTAGTGCCTTTTCATCTTTTATCTCCCATTTAGATAGTGATGTTGCATGAGTGGGTTTAGTTGTTTTTGCATCACCATTACATATGTATTTCCATAGTTCATTATAAATCAATGTGATTTCCATATGCCATTTCCATGCCTTATAGTTTTTGGAGCCTTCTAGTTTATCAGACTCGGCAAACAAATTTATCAATTTGGACATTGTGAATGCTTGCTAAAAAAGAAAGAATATACGCCAGAAATCACACATCAAAAAAGAAGTCAAGAAGAACACCACACACTGTGCCGCGAAAAGAAAACGAAATATCAGGGATTGGCCTTGACCCTCGTATAGTCATTGGGAAAAAGAGTGATTGAGCTTTGTACTTGGCTCTAATCAACTCTTTAAAAATCGATTACAATTTTGCAATTGACGTATGAGCTCTCTTTATTTCTTTGTAAACAATGGAAGAAATAATAATTACAATGATGCTTTATTTAAAGCTTTCAAAACTTGATAGCAATCTAAACTCCTTATCCCGTGAAGTAATAAAGTACTTCAATTACATCAAAATTAAATTGTTGTTTTGCCCCACTAAAGTAAAATAATACTTCAAATTACATCAATTTTTTTTCCCATAAAGCAATTCATCTCCTTTATTTATTTTTTAACACCTTTTATAAATGTCTTCAATGCCCCTATATTTTAATCATATGTATATTAATTAAAATATCTATAATGCTTAGACAAGCATTAAAAAAACTAAGCAAAACTTGTTCATATGATGTCATTAAAAAGGTAAATATGACATCTCCTTTTTGTTATCATTCATTCCCTAGCACGGGCAAAGATTTTTAATGCTCTTCAGATATTTTAAATGAGGAGTGGGCTAACTCGGGAGAAATCTTCCCTCCCGAGTTACTTTTTCGACACGTTTTTCGACGATGCAGTTTTAACTTTTTGGTCGATTGAGAAGTCTGATCGATTTTCTGAGCATCTGGGTTGGTTTAAAATGGAGCAAAACCCCCGAGGTATGTTTTTGAAATGCATGGAACTTTGATCCATGCCAAATTCAGGCTACCCCTGAAAATCTGGCCGGATTCAGGCCCATTTTTTTGCATGAATTCAAGTCCTTTTAAATGATATTCAAACCTTCTGGTAGCAATTGCGACAAACTCCACGAGATCTTATAATCTTCAAGAGATCCACTAAGAGAGCCTCTGCTTTGGGTTACTAAGCAGGCCAATGCTCTTTCTTATCGAGGCGACATATTTGACATCCTCCTCAATCGAGTCGCTGCAAATTTGGATACTTTAGTTTAATCTTTGACTGCAAAGTTTAAAATTTTGAATTTAACTATAGTGTACACTAGCACCGGTTTCGGTGCTAGTGTACATAAAAAGTGCACCGGTAATAAAATTAAATACATTAAATATTTCCAAACTTGTTGGTACACTTCAAAATGTAGGGATGTACCATGATCGATGCATCCATTCAAATATAGCGCACTATCGAGTGCATTATTATTAAAATAATTTTTCCATGTTTATCAATGCACTCTAAAATGTAAGGAGTCACTGATTACTAATAATATGCAGAAAAAAACTTATATATTTTATCGGTGTTTTAATATTTAATCAAGAGCATTGATGACGATGTGATGGCAATAAATCCACAACATTGGTAGTGCATCTAAATAAATAAGCACGCCGATGAGTTTTACATGGTTTTTTTTTGCAAAAGAAAAGTAATTTCAATAATGAAAAATAAAAATGTTAAGTTAGTATATATTGTTTATGTTGTGTGTGTGTGTGCCTAATGAAATTTGTATGTGAATTCGAGATAGTGATGACGACGAGAATAGTAGTAGGTCGATTTGTACAACTTTGTACATGGGTGGGAGGCTCGAGAGAGGGAGAATAATATGTACTCTGATTTTATTACAATACAGACTCACCTCCTTTTGAGGAATCTTGGCCTCCTTAATTTCTGTAAGGAGGCTACATTCTTCAAGGGGAATACACGATTGTTGACACAGTTGATCCGTCACCGAGATCATGCTAGTTTGGTATTCATGGTTGATTCTGATATGTTTCTTGGCATTGATAGAGAATTGGTTAGCATATGTGCTAGTGCAACCATCATTGACCCTAATGCCTTCCAAGTTGTTGGGGTCAATTGCATTTGCATTCATTTGGTGCACATGAGGTTAGGTGCTTGTCACTTATGGCCATGACATTGACACACTATACCTTTAATGGGTAGCTCATTAGTTTCCCTCCAATGCACCAAGTAGATAGTTTAGTTTAGAGGCCCAGACTGATCTTCCATTTTTTTGTGAATTTTTGTTTGTTTGTTCTGGATTGCTATCGTGATCTCACCATCACATCCTTTAGCAGAAAACCAACCACCATATCCTTTTCTAGCAAACTTACCACAATCTCCTCCTCTAGTAGAATGACGTCCATCTCCTCCTCCAGTTGCAGATCAACTATCATCTCCTCTGGAAACAAACCAACCACCATCTCCTTTAGTAGCATACCAACCATGATCTCTTCCAGCAGTAAGCCAACCACTGTCTCCTCCTCAAATGCTACTTTTTACATTATAATTATCTTATGGAGGTACTAATGCCTCTCGATTTGGTGGTGGAGGTATTGATGCCTTTCGCTTTGGTGGTGAACCTAGCTTATAACAATCATTGACATGCATATATTTGATTGCTACGATGTATATTTTACATGTATATTTTACCTGAGATGTATACTTAACATATATATTGATTTGTATATTATCAATTTATATATATTATGTGTTTTCATATCATGTTATTGTTGATGTTGTTTTATTTATAAAATGTGTTGTGTATGTGTTAATTATTTATATTATTAATGATTTCTTTGCTTTAAATTAATTTTGAGATGTATCATTCATTTAAATTTGACATGTCACACACACACACACACACATATTGTTATTATCGTTCATGTATATTATATATTTTCAATCATGTTGATGTTAATGTTTGATTTATAAAATGTATTGTATATGTCAATCATTGACATCATTAATATTTTCTCTATTTTTAAATTAAATTTGAAATGCATCACCCATTTAATGTTGAGATATCATATAGTGTTTAATTCTATTTATATGAAATCATTTAATTTGAATTGTGATTGTAAGAAGTTGTAATCATTTGATGTCATTATATAATGTTTAACTATTTTTCAAGGTTATTTTTTCTTTGTTGTGCAAGAAGACACTATATGTTGATTAAACATATTTACAAACTTGATTGAATGATTCAATCAATGATTGTCCACTTTGATAAATATTTTTAATTTATTTATTAAATTAAATTGTATTTTTTAAATTAAATTTTAAATATTTTTATTAAACTTTTTTTTCTCAATTTTGATAAATTGAAATTATTATACTTAAATCTAACAAAATATTTATTTATTCACTTTCATATAGTGATAGCATTATGCATATTAAATCATAATAACAATATTCCATTAATTGCTTTCAATTTATTTGATTAAATATTTCATTAAACCATAAAAATAATTTTAATTTTTATATTAAATATATAATGAGATAAAAAAGACCATTCACCTAAACTAAAATTGACAATAATAATTGTAAATATAAATATTTAAATTAGTGATAACATCTTGAATTCAAAAATTATTTTTTCATCTTGTTTTTGTTTATATATTTGTGATAATTTTTTTTTTTAAAACAAAGAACATTAATTCCTTAATTTTTTTTTTAAATAAAAAAATACAACCAATATAACAAAAAATAATCCATATAACATAAAATAAAAATATAACATAAAATAAATTAAAATAGTTTATAGAGATAACTCAAGTAAACATAAAATAAATTAAAATAAAATAAAAATATAACATAAAATAAATTAAAGTAGTTGATAAAGATAATTCAAGTAAACATAAAATAAATTAACGTGGTTGATAAAATAATCAATATAACATAAAATAAAAATATAACATAAAATAAATTAAAATAGTTTATAGAGATAACTCAAGTAAACATAAAATAAATAAAAATAAAATAAAAATATAACATAAAATAAATTAAAGTAGTTGATAAAGATAATTCAAGTAAACATAAAATAAATTAACGTAGTTGATAAAGATAATTCAAGTAAACATAAAATAAATTAAAATAATTTGAGATAACTTAAATGGTCTTAAGTTAAATGTGAAATCTCTTCTCTAAAATTTAAAAATATTGCAACACACATCTTATAAATGTAGTTATTCACTTGGCATGTATCAAGAGGTATTGATATCACATCTAATCTATGTTGTATTAGTTTCAGAAATGTGAGAATGTTGGGAACGCGGATACGGGTGTCCGGAATATAAAAAATATTTTAGATTGCAATGATACTTTAGATTACAATGTATAGAGATATTGATACATTTTAAATATTATTTCAATAAAATTGAAGTTGAATCCAAGACAATGTTTCTCATATTGCAACAACTACAATATTAAAATTATTAATTTAATCAGTGCTAATAATTATATGAATATATTTAACACAATAATCAAACTTTAATATCCACAATACTTTAATGTCCACAAATATTTCATTAGAAAATGAGAAACAAAATTGAAAATACATATATACAATTTTAACATCTTTTTAAAATTAAACTTTACATATATAAACTTTAAACATCTTTGTAAATTTGAAGCATTATTCTTTTTTATTGAGAAAACAAAATAGTACTACTCTTCTAATATGAAAATACAATAAAAGTCAATGATATGGTTGGTTGATATCAACTACAGAGTGGAGCAAATGCTTCTCGTGGATAGGGTATTGATTTATTAGACTTTCATGTTTAGTTTGGGCTTGAAGGAAAACATAAATGCATTAAAAGTTTTTCATATCCACAACTATAGAGTATTATTAAGTTTTTTTACTTCATTAATTTTTGAAATAATATTTACCTGTAGTTTAGTCTTAGTTTTATAGTGATATTTTGAATAAATATAATGAAAATATTTGTAAGAAATTATGTATTTGTAATAAATGAATAAATATATTTACATTTTAATTTAATATAATTCTAATTTAAAGCTCTTCTTTTTTGATGTTGAAGCTCCCAAAAAACTCCCAAGTTTCCAAAAAAGTTCCCAACCAATTGGGGACATTTCCAACTAGTTCCCAAGCTTCCAAAACTTCGGGAACTTAAAAACTAAATGTTGAAAATGCTAGAAACAGTTCCCATGCAACATTGCACCTACTTTAATAGTACATATTGCACATTATAAATTTAATACTACATATTTCACATTATAAAATGAATTATTGAATTCTATATAAATGATATCACCAAACCCTCTTAAACAACCAATCAAATCCATGCATTTCTCATCCATTATTTGTTTATCACATTTTTTACTTTTTATATCAAATCATTAACAAGAAAAAACAAGGTAAAAGGAGGAGTCGCCATTCAAAGGTGGAAAAGCACAATCTATCCAAAAAAATAATTATCTTTAACGTGGTGCAATATAGTGAAATTCTAAATTATTTTTAAATTAATATGCATAAAAACAAATAGAATTATAATATTTACTTAGACTTTTAAAAATATAAATTAATAAAATTTTAAATTTTGCAATTAATATAGATATTAGATGAATAGTAATTCATAATCATAAATGTAAAAAAAATATTATAATTGATCGATAATATGAAAGTGTTGTCATAATGAGACACTTACACACAATTTTTTTTTCATAATCATTAACTATTTGTTTTTATTTATTTATGACAATCTTATGAGATTGTAATGAGATATCACTTCCTCTCACATATCAACTATCAAATAAAAAACAAATGTCAACTCTTTTTTTCGATGTGATGCAACCATTTGCATCCAATTTAATTTATGTATGTAAATCAAATCACAAATGAGTGTCATCTATTTTAATATGATGCATCATTTATTCAATTTATATATATGTAAATATGTATGATTTCATAATAGCAATGATTTATATTTAGCATGCCATTGGTAACATCCCTTTCCACTTGTATTATATGGAGGAAGAGCCTTTTCACCAAACTCATGTTCTAGGTCTTTCTGAACGAAGTTGATATATAAAATGATCTTTCAAGAAATGTCAATAGAACTCCCTCTTAATATGGAACATGTTATTTATATTAACTCCACTAAAGGCTTCACACTAGTTCGATCTTATATATACAACCTCTTTATAAATTTTGAGATGAAAAATATTATGGATAAACTCTTAAAAGTAAGGATTATAATTTTGAGATGAAAAATATTATGGATAAACTCTTAAAAGTAAGGATTGGTACTTTTAGTCAAAGTCCTAGTGAGTAGAGGGAATATGGTTCAATGGACTTCATCAAAATTTTGAGAATTTTTATTGATTTAATTTCTAACCATGTTTATAAGCTCCATAGACATACATCATATCATTAGTGATAAGGATCCTTAGATTATAAGTTTCTTTTAATTAGAGTTTTTCATATTTACATGAATTCTCATCACTAAACGCCCTAGGGGTATTTTAGGATGTATTTGATATAGGGAACAAATAAACAAATTAGAAGAGTTGGTTACATTTAGTAGAAAATGGATTGACACGTTTTTTTTTTTTTTTTTTANGTTTGTTTGTTTATTTGTTTGTGGAGATGGTTTTGCACATAAAGTTATTGTCGTCGATTAAAAATGGATCTTTTCACATTCTATCTATCTGACATATAGATGATTTGGTGTAGGTAGTCGGTTGGACCAATTTTTGTGAATAATCTAATTTGGGGTTCAAGATATTTGTAAAACAATTGTAAGAACTTCAACTTTTTTTACTTTTAATGTTGACTTAAATATTTATTCATTTTGATATATTTATTAGCATTATTTCAGTTATGTATTCACCCATATTATGTTAATGTAGATTGCATATGACTTCTCTCATTGCAATAAAACATTTAAAACCTAATCATGGAATGCTATCATTCATATATACCAAAAGCTCCATATATAAATACAAAAAACCAATAAATATCCATTTCCAAAAAAATCTCAAAGTGAAATAGTAGAGAGATAAATCTCTAATGCTAAACTTTGCAACAACATAAAACAAAAGAGAATCAACAAGAAAATTAGGGTTTGTACCATTGAAGGTAACTTTGAAACCCATATATTTTCTTGAAAATGTTATTTTTTCACTAACCCAACGCCCGCTAATTTATTTCATGGTAAATATCTTGCTATAATAAACTTATTACTGCATATTTATTGAATAAAAAACATAGTTGAGTTTTAACGATTCACACAAATAAACCAACAAAAGAAATAAATAGAAAACAATTCATGCACACATAATTTATGGGTAAACACCCCTGGAAAAACCCCTAAGGGAAAACCAGTACCATAATGATTTTATATTGATAAAATCAGGGCTCTTGTCCTCAGAAAATGGCCCATTTGAGGAAAAGTACAAAACATCAAAACAACTGATGACACCTCAAGATTATTCCTTCGATCTTGTTGGTCGCTACTCCTTTGTTGTACATTTCTCCCTTCCTCAGAGCCTACCCCTACACACTTGGATGAAAGTCCTTCTCCTAACAATCAATGAGATCTCTCTATCTCACTCTATGTGTGTCTCTTCCTCTCACCTTAGTTGTCTTTTATAATGTTGAGTTTACCCTAAATCCAAAACCCTAGATCTCCAAAGTGATCATTGGTTAAGATCAATGGCTAAGATTTAATTTAATTCACTAATGTCAAATACTTAGGCATTTCCTTAAATTAAACTCAATTAATTATGAGAAGACATTCACTTTACTAATTACTTTAATAAAGTGAATTTTCTAAGTCTTGAGAGGTATTAATGATGACTTCCACATGTTAATCACAAAACCAATGTTGAAGTACTTGTACGATGCTACAAACATCAACACCCCTTCTTATAGAGGAGGGTACTTATTGTTTTAGATATCTAACTTCTTTCCTCTTCTTGGGTTGACCCAGGTTCAGATCTGAAGATGTTTCCAACAAAACCCTCTAAAACTATCGACGCTCCTGGTAAACCAGAAGGAAACGCTACACACAGGGTGAACAACGCAGTCTCACCCGAGATATCTCTATGGGTGTCTGCAATACCCAGGTGTTTTTGGTCTAGGAATGAGTGGGGATCTGGGAGTATATTCATGCTTTCTTTTATGCATTAATCTTGTTATTCATTCAAGTATTTCTAGGATTCATTCATCTTTAGCCTCATGCATGCATGCTAATACATCTAGTTATTCATTCATTCATAAACTAACCATTAACATAAAGTCAACATCCAATAAAACATCACATAGATCACATGTTTTACCATGGTTCACCCCCTCCTGGGCTACATCCACAAAGATCTGGCTTCTCTGCTCTTTTATTTAGTCTACTGCAAAATCTGGCGTTGCGCACATTACATATTCAATCATACAATCTTGATGAGGTTAAGGAACCTTTGTGAGGTAGACTAGATCACACCATTCTCATCAACCTGTGATCTAACCCTCACAATCTACCTTACTCGACTCTTCTACCGCCTTATTACAATCGATAATCTCTCAACTTCTCAATAGTATCGAATTGACTAACTAACAACAACCCTGACCTAGAACTCCTAGGTTCTTATTTATACTATTTTTCAGGCTTATAGCCATTACAACCCTTATCAAAAACCCTAACCCTAATATGGTTAGGATTTTCTGCCTCCTCGCACATGGATTTTCCTCTTGCATGCTACTTTTCCTCCTTTTTTCGCATGCTGCTTTCTTGCCAGCTGTTGTGCGTGCTCCAAAATTAGGTCTTTCCTAAAAATAGGCCTGCGACCAACATGCCCCCAACATTGACATGTGGCTCGTTCTGAGCCACTCAGGCAATGTGCGCTCCTTGTACTGCTATGTCCAAACTGTGGAACTTTTCTGCTAGTTCCCTTCCTTTTGCCTTGATCTGCACAACTTTTCCTGTTAACGCTTCCACTGACTGCGCTGTTATCTCCTCCTATATCAATGATGCACCCTCTGTCTGTGCCTGTGCCATACTTTTCTTCGCTTCCTCCAACTGCACAATCATCTGTGTTGCTTGTTCTTGGAGGGGTTCCAATTCGGCTTGTCTTTCTTGCTTCTTTGTCTGCACAATTTTCAACTCTGTCTGCAACTTCTTCATGTCTTGAGTTCCCTTCAAGTGCTTTGTGATGCTCATTTTTCTATGCCTTTGCTTTAGCTATTGTATGGCAGCGCTGATTGTCTCCTCTTCTTCGTAACACTGTTGGACCTTCTCATCTTCTTCCAGGATAATCCATATCTGCGCGACTCTGTCGAACATATATTCTACTGCTCTTGCTTCTTTCTCCATCTCAGCTATATGGAGTGCAGATTGTTGTTCTCTCTTATCTCGAACCTCGAGAGGAGTTGTAGGATTGAGAAATTCTTTGAGATCCTCAATTTCCTACTTATATCTGTCAATTTTTTGTGCGATCAAGTTGAGATTCTCCTCTGCACTCCTCTCAGGTTCTTGCGCGTTGTCTGGGATGCGATCATAAACCGTTGTTAATCCCTGTTCCAGTTTATCTGTGCATTCTTTCTCCTCTTCTTTCTTCGAATTTAGTTGGTCGCATGTGATTTGTAGCATTTCAGTGACTCCTCTACGCACCTCCAAGTTGGTTGCATCTGTGTGGGCCCTAGATTGCACCTCTTGCATTATGTTGGCCTGGATTCCATACAGTTCCATATTTGGTATTTGTTCCATGACAAATTCAAATTGCTCCACGTCCCCCATGGATTTTTGCGTAGTCTCCTAATCCATTCTGATCATTTGGCGTTTGACTGTAAAAGTCTCCCTGCCTTGTACTATCAACCGCACTATATCCTCTCCTACTTTCTGTGTAGGGGGTCGTTGTGTCTTTTCCTATTGCTGCATTGTGGCATGTGGTCCTTCTTGGCTCCGTAATTATTGGAGATTCTCATTCATTTCTATGAGACTGGCCATGATCTCTTCGCATTGCACCTATGAAATGTGGATCACTTCTCCCCCCCTATCTTGGACTTTGTCCGCGACTATCTTGGCATCATCCTTTGTCACGGTGATGACTGGGTCTTCTGTATCATACTTCCTTTTCTTGCGCGCCTCTGTTTCCTGCATTTGATTCCTTATTGCCTATGAGGGTTGCGTCCCACTTGTTGTACCCTAGGTCCTTTCTTCTTTAGCCTGTGAAGTATCCTTCTTTCCGATCTGTGGTTGGCTACCTGTCCTTGTTTCTCTTGTTGTTCTCCTTGGTCATTTTGATATTGTACTTCTCCCAGTTGGCTGATTCTGCGTTGTATTTGTTCTAGTATTATCGACTGAGCTGTTTGTTCTTGCTGAAGAGCCTGCTTTAGCCTTGTCCTTAGGCCTAGAGGATTGCGCTGTGACTGGCCTTATTACTCATTTTGATACTGGAAGCTACCACTGCACAAACCAATATTTGACTATCCAGTCCACCTCTTCCTTGGTGATGAAATACTACATTTCTAGCCATTCTTTCTTTGGATACCTTGTTGCTTGGATACACATGTGGTTTCAGGATGTATTTGTTACGAGGAAAAAACTCTCTATGGCTAGGGTAAACCACAACAGACAGGTATGACTGCAGAAATCAACTCAATTCCAACATATGCTATATAAACCAATGTGCAAGTGAGATAAGAAAGAGGCCTACCTCATCCAAACGTTTGATGATGTCCACCGTTGAACACTTCGACCCAAAGCTTTATACCTACAACAAGTTCTCAACAAACAAGAAAATCACACATATAGTGATAATATAAAAAGGTTAGCACATTAGATAGAATAATCCATTAATAAACATAACAAATATGCCCATGAATAATCATCATATATTTGCACGATATCAATTGGACGGGAAAGGAGTATTTATATTAATGAATGATCAGCGGAAGTGAAAACATTACAGACTTTCGTGTCGACATGGTTCAGAACCAAGAAACTAAGTTCTTTCCAGCTGGGCCTCCACCACTTCAATCCTCCACCAAAGGCAAGCTCATAGAAAAGAGACAATGAGGTTCTCCAAAAATAAGGGAAGAGCTTGGGGGATGAACACTGTGTTCAGACTTAAAGGACAAAGGGATGCAGACTCAATATGAAGTAGTAATTTCTCCAGAGTAACTTTGCTCTCAAAGTTGAATGCTTTCTCCTCTTTTCCATAGCTTGGAATTGGCTCATTTATAGCCTTCAAATGTAACTGAAGGGATGAGTCAGAATGTTTCCAGTATATGGAAGGCCAAGGATCAGATATCTCCTTTCGTGACATGGAAACCCGACATTTAATTTTCATTTTTTGGCACAAATCCCGATGTATGCGGGCTGTAGTGGAGAAGCCTACGTATACACATGTTGTATAATAGGCAAGGTGCGTACATGTGGAAAAATTGTATTTTTAGCTCTGGATTCATAAAAAAGGGATGATAAGTCTGCATAGGGAAATGGAAAAAGGCCCTATGTGCAAGATTGCATAAGGTGAGACAAATCTTTCTATAATAGTCTTGAACTTGGTTATCCCTTCGGTCTCCTGGATCACCTCCACAGGTATGCGCCATATATTAGTTGTGCATTATTTTATCTCTTCCAACAACATTGCAAAAATGTTTTGTTTGCTTGTTGCGTCTTGTTATCCTTGGCTTGCCAGAGGGACTTGTATCTGTATGCATAACATTTCTCCATCCTATTCAAAAACATTGCAAATTTTGGCTCCTTCCATCCTATCAATGCTATCAGAATGATCAATCAGGAGTAATGGAACTCAGTTCCATTGTCCCGCGCGTCTCTACAGTCGATTAAAAACTAGTTCAACAGGTATGGTGCCCAACTGAACATTACTTCTTTCGCACACTACACAACTATTGCAATAATGCCTACTGACGCTTCTTCTTTTCAGAATTTCCTCAATAGTTTGCACACCATGAGCTTGTTGGTGAACCTTGTCGCATTATCGTTGATATCATTGGGTACAATGCCTCTATTGCCCCAACTGGTGCCAAACTGTGCTTTGACCAACTCTGTTATTTCCTTCTCACGCATCTTGTTATCTAGGTATTCCTATGGTTACGCACTGACTGTCGGTAGTCATGTGATCTCACAAATTAGTGCCACATCTATCTTTACCGGCCTATCCATTCATGGGATGCCTCCATGTACATGAGAAACTAGTTGTTTGACTCAGAGCCCGACATTCTTACCACGCCCGAAATACAGTATATCCAATAGGTTCATAATACCAGAGTTATACAGTCTAGTTATCCACTGTGCAGGCTCCATTATTGGTTTACCTAGGGGTCCAATTTTCACTGTGTTTATTAAATAATTCTCCTCGGCCAAATATGGGAATTTGGATGCATCGCGCACATCATGGTCTGCGTACATAAGTTTTGGTACCTTTTCTAGCATATCATCCATAGTGATCACTGGGCCTGGGAGATAAGGGAGTATAATATCCATGGCGTCCTGCGCCTTTATTTTCTGTCCCATAGTAGACGAGCTTGCCTTTGCTGGGTCTGCGTCCTCTTATTCCCTTTTGGACTCCTGTTGGTCGGTGATATCATCAACCAACACTTCCTCGCCTTAATTTGTCTGTCGCAGTCCCATTGTTTCACCAGGATTCGTAGGCGTCTCAGGGTTAGGGTTCGAAATACCATTCTGAGCCCCAGAGGTCGGCCCCATTTCCCCTTGTTGCGTTGTTGATGCTTCTTCTTCAACCCATGTCGGGCTAATTGACTCTGTGTCCGAGGTGGTGACATCTTCCAGCTCGACCACATTTTTGGGCTATCTCATTCTTTCCTTGTGCCTTTGACCCTACCGAGTAACTCATACATACTGGTCTGGAGCGCCGAAATTCGACGGGGTCATTGTCTCTCTAAGTCACACACTCGCTTGTTTCTTCATAAAATTATAGCTAGGGCACACTCTTTTTATTTCTCCATGTGCTCAAAAATCGCTAAGTGTTGAATAAACACACTCTTTCCGCCTTTTATAGACCCGGTGCTGTCGATTTTTCATTTTTTGCGTGCATTTGCGCTGAGTGTAATTTTTCCTGCACGTTGTCTTACGATATTGTCGTAGTAATTGTTGCGCGCGACTCCCCCCCCCCTTGTGGTGTAGTCAACTTTTGCGTATTTCTGTGTTTTTCTTCCTTTTTATATTTTTGTGTTCCTTTTCTCTCCTTTTTATTTCTTTTTATCATTTTGTTTTCCTAATCTCTGCTATAGTACACTAGATACATGTCTTTTCCCACTGCGTTGTAACTTTTAAGGGTTAGTAGGCCATATGTCCCTGTACAGTTTCATCAGACTACCATTTTTCATTCCTTTCAGTTATGTTCCTCCCAAGTCTTGTAGCTGTACAAATCCCCCATTTGTGACGGTCTTTACTTCATATGGCCCTAGCTAATGCATCCTAAACTTACCAGGATGTTGAAAAAATTTACTGTCATAAATAAAAACTAGGTCTCCCTCCTTAAAACTCTTCTTTTTAATATATCTGTCATGCCAAGATTTGTCTCTTGTTTTTTGTACTTCCCGATGAAATCCTGCTAGAATCCTGTCCTCTTCCATTTCCATTAGTTGACTTAACCTTTCCTGTACTCCGCCTCTTTCTGTCATGTTGGTAATTGTTGCTACGTGTAGACTGGGTAGGAGAAATTCTAATGGTACTACTGCTTCCTTCCCACACACCAGTCTAAATGGTGTTTACCCTGTCAAATTCTTACATGTGGGCCTATATTCCCATAGTACTGCTGGTATCTTCAAGTCCCAATCATCCCTGTTGACATTGCAGATTTTCGTCAAAGCATTTTCCAAGATCTTATTGAAAGCTTCTACTGTTCCATTTGCATGAGGATGATATGGTGTACTCTTCTGGTGATATACTTCAAACTCCTTAGTCATATCTCTGATGGTATCATTGATAAAATGAGTTCCCTGGTCACTCATCAAAATCCTGAGACATCCAAATCTAGTGATCACTTTCTTAAACAAGAATGTGTTGATGTCGTTGTGCTACAATATTTGCCTGTTATTGATTCTTCCCATCTTGTTAAGTATTCAGTCGCAGTAATGATGTGTCTAGCTCCTGACCTTTTTTCTAGTGGGTTAATAGGTCCCACAAAGTATATAGCCCATTTTTCAAATAGCTCCAGAGTCACTTGTGGTCTCAGAGGCATCTCATCCCTTCTGTTGGGTTTGCCAACCCTCTGACTGACATCACATTTCTGGAAATATTCCTCGACATCTTTACAGAATGTTGGCCACTGTAATCCTACATGCAATACCTTATGTGCGGTAGCTTTTCCTACATAGTGTCCTCCAACTATACCTTCATGAGATTCTACTAAAATTCTGGGCCTTTCATGTTCCAATACACACCTTCTCAAAATGTTATTTGCGCCCATTTTGTATAAGTGTCTTGCAATAAGTTGATAGTTTGCAACTATGACTACCAGATTTTTCTTCCACACAGTGCTAAACTCTTGTGGTGCAACCCATGTGCTTAAGTATTTGAAAATATCATTGAAGTATTCATCAACTACATGTACTGAAAATAGTTGTGCATCAAGGAAGTTTCCTTCCAAGTGGGTAGGTTCTTCTCTATTAATTACCCTTGATAGGTGATCAAGTCCTACATTCAACTTCCCTAGTTTGACTATCACTTCAAAATCA
Source organism: Picea sitchensis (assembly GCA_010110895.2). Classification (NCBI taxonomy): domain Eukaryota; kingdom Viridiplantae; phylum Streptophyta; class Pinopsida; order Pinales; family Pinaceae; genus Picea; species Picea sitchensis. The sequence goes on along the minus strand of SNQJ01S0171154.1, from coordinate 10,396 downwards.
AATTCTTGGAATAACAATAACCATCTACCGATCCTCCCCCCCAACACTAGATTGTTGACTAGATATTTGAGGGAAGAATGGTTCGTGAACATTTTAAAGTGTTTACCCAGTAAATAGTGCCTGAATTTCTAAAGTGCATGAACCATGGCTAGGCATTCTCTTTCTGTGGTGTTGTAATTCTACTTTGATTCTGACAACTTTCTACTTGCAAAGGCTATAGGATGGTCTAAGTCCCCTGCTCCTGGCTGCGCCAGAATTGCTCCAAGTGCTCTGGTGAGGCATCTACATGCACATGAAAGTTATTTTCCCAGTTTGGGAATACTAGGATAGGTGTTGTGACCATATTTTCTTTTAAGGTGTCCAATCCTTGTTGACAATCCTCATTCCACTGAGATATGGTGTCCTTATTTAACAATTTTTCTATGGGTGCAATAATCTGCGCATACCCCTTTATGAACTTCCTGTAATATCTCTTATGTCCCGGTGTTGCTCTTAACTGACACACTGACTTTGGTGGTGGTAAATTTACAATGACTGCAATCTTAGTAGTATCCACTAGTAACCCTTGTTTACACACTATATGTCCCAAAAATATTCCAAAAGGTGTCCCAAAAATGCATTTCTTGATATTCAATGAGATCAAACATTGCTTGCATCTTTCCAACATGAGTCTTAACACTTCTACATGATATTTTAGCAGACTATATACAATCCAGTCATCCAGATATACTTCTAAAAACTTATGTATGAATTCATTAAAAGCAGCTATGAATACTCTTGAAAATATGGCTGGTTCATTCTTCATCCCAAATGGAATGACTTTATATTGGTAGGATCCCCATTCTGTAGAAAAAGTAGTCTTATAACTGTCTTCTAGAGATATTTTGATCTGATGGTAACTTGAGAATCCATCTGTAAATGAATATGCTTCCTGTTCTCCCACATTCTCTAAGACCTCATCTCTAAAATGGGTAGGGAAAGGGTCATGTAAGCAAGAATCATTAAGTTTCCTCAGATCTACAAAAATACTTATCCCCCTTTGTTTCTTTTCTTGGACTACCATAAGACTGATCCATTAATCTTCCTCTACTGGTTCTATGATACCAACTTCCAACATTGTGTCAATTTCTGCTTATATATTGGATTCAGTCTATAAGGTCTCTTCCTGAGAGGTCTTGCCTCAGGTTTGAGAGGTATCTTCATCTCTCCTATAAGATCCCATTCTATGCCTTTCATCTCTGTAAAGGTTGTTGGGAACATGTCACTATATTCGCGCAATAAATCTGTTATTCTTTCTATTGTTTGTTCATCCCAATAGTCTCCAATACTTGCCATTTTAGGATTGTCATTCGTCCCAATGTTGACTTTATTAACTTTGATTGGTGCAAAAAATACTTCTAATTCCAAAGATGGACCTTCCACCTCTCTTTCTCCCTCAATCTATGTAATTTTAATGTTGCGCAGATCATCTTCATTCAATGCTTCCTCTTCCACATGATAACATGAGAGTAACTCTTTGACTGTCTATCTGTTTTGTTGTTGATATTCTATCACAATTTAAACTTATGTTTCATTTTTGAATATCATTCCTTATATCAAATTCAATGTTGAATCCATGTTCGGGTTCTCATGTTCAAATGAGAAGGTTACTACGAAATTTTGTTGTAATCTTGTCCACTCCGTAGTACCTCTGCACATCTCCTGGTCTATATATGAGTTACCTAGAATTCCTTCCAATGTATGGATAAAGTGATGAGACCATTACTCTGGTGGTTTCATCCTCCATTGTGCCTTGCACTTCTCTAAGTGTTAAACTGGTGTTCCCTTTCCATCATACCTCTGCATTTTATTGCTCCCCTACTCTTCGCCAAATCTAATGCGCAATAGTCGTTTACATTGGTACCAGTCCTAAATGGTTTCTTTGTGCGCACCCCACCATATTGCAGGTGTGGCCTTGAGTGCGATATCTAGGGCTAAGAGCCTATGATTTTCTAATACTTCCTCTTCATATTTTGTCAAAAATTCCTCTAAGTCATTCAACCCATGAAAACTAGGAGGTTCTCTTATCACTTTACCAACCCATCTTACTGCACAATCTATTCTTGTGCACCTCCTTGTGGAAACTTCATGTAACCACTGTTGCCAATTCTCTAAACTTGTATCTGATTTAGAAACACATGATGTAATGCTTCTCCAGTTGAGTACCCCATCTACGGTTGGGTTAACATAATCCTCTTCTCCCACGGTGGTTCTGTACAACTAGTTTATTTCCTTCAGATCCAAATAAGTGGGTTCTACAAACCTTTGTCCCTCTGATGGATCCAATGGTGAAATGAATCTATATTCACCTGATTCAAATATCATTTTCCTTGTCTTAAGGTTGATTAAAGCTTGGTTATAAAATTCCCAATCCAGTCTAAGAAATGTTGGGTAAAGTGTTGTGCCATCTACTATCTCCATTACTTCAAAGTATGCCACAGTGCACACTCCATCCATATATACTATCACACCTTTAAGCCTTCCAATTGGTAATATTTTGTGTTTATTTGCGAGTTTCAGTTGGACAGGGAAATAGCCTAGTGTGGTTTCTCCCATACACTGCCATGTCTTCTTAGGTAAAACATTTACTTTAGAGCCTAAATCCAGTATGATATCTCCCATATTGAAATCTCCAATATTATCATTTAGTCTAAATTCTTTGCTTGTCCTTATTCTAGTATGGAGATGATTGACTGTTTTCTTTTCCAAGTTCCCTTCCTCCTCTGTGTTACATATTTCTAGCATATTTTTTAAAACATTAACAGATGATGGGTCATTCAATAGTTTAACACAAGACTACAAAAACGTTTTTATGGTACTTACTTGTTCTAAAGGTTGTCCTTTACTGATATGGTATATTGAGGAGGGCATCTCGTACATTGGGGATTTCTGAGTTTGTTGCATGACTGATGTAGATGAAACATTTTTCTTGAGAAACTCCTGTCTGACCTCCTTGAATGTTTCCTTTTCTTTTAGTGCATCAAACTGCTTTTGTGGTTCAATATTCTTTTTAACCCACTGGTGTTGTGTTGGATCTTGTTTTACTGTGTCAGTTCCTATCTTGGCTCCTCCTCGAGTGACTATATTTATTTTTATCCCATCCTCCTTGGCTTCTGCATAAATCCACTGGACATTCTGCATAAATCCACTGGACATTCTGGTTGTTCTGGTTTTCTTTTCTTGGATCTTCCCCAAAAGCGTCCGACAATATTTTGTCTCATGATCTGTTGCGGGACAATACATACATGTCGTTGGTGGAAGTGGACATTCCCTTTCATAATGTCTTGGTTGTTGGAAGTTGTGGCACACTACTGGTCCTTTTCCTCATTCAAATCCCCCTCTTCCTTTTCGTACACCTATGTATCCACCTCGATCTCACTGCGGTGCATTGTACTGAGGTACCTGATTATACTGCGCGAGGTTATACTATGGCTGCACGCTGATGTATTGTGGTTGTGCATTTTTATACTGTGGCTGTGCATTATTGTATGGTGGTGGTACCTGGTTGAACCGAGGTACAGTTTGTCTTGTCATCATTTCTTCCTGCACCCTATAAGTATATGAAGTTCTTTCTCTCATAAGCTCCATTTCCCTACAATCTTTATCATCATGACCCACTGACTTGCAAAAATTTCAATATGAACTTTTAGGTACTGTATTATACTTCTTCATCTTTATAAAATGATATGGATCATGTCCACGTGTATTACAAATCTCACACCATGGTCCTGCTATGGGAAATGGGTTTGACACCCCTATTTCCATATACTGTGCAAAAGTTGGACATCCATTCTTATGGTGTCCTTCTGTCCAGCATAGGGTACACCAAACACCTTCTCTTTTCTCTTTACCCTTATTCTGGTTAAGTTGAAATATTAGATTCTTCAAATATTTCTTTAACTCCTTTATTGTTGGATCTCTTCCAGTTGTAAGGCTGCTTGTAGAGCCTCTGCTTGAGTTTGGAACTTCTGTTGTCTTAATGGGTATTTCAAATGTGGTAATAGTGAGTTCAAAAATAGATTCCTATGTTGCATGTCAGTCATTGCATATTTCATCTTACCTTTCAACCATTTAAACCTCTGATCAATATCCCAAATAGATTCACCTGGTTTTTTCCTGATTTCAATCATTTCATTCATATATTGATCCTCTGAGCTGGGCTTCTGAAATTCATTTATCAATAGTTTTTTCAGGTCTGTAATAGTCCTTGTTACTCCTGGTGGACTATTTACATATCAGCTTATGTACCAATCCAATGTGCCATCTCTTAGCGTGATAGATAACTGTGCAAGTTTTGTATCCTCATCTTTGATATTCTTTTCTTCCCACATCTTCTCATAGATGAATAAGTGGTTTTCAAGGTCCTCTGATGCCTCTCCCAAAAATTATGGTAATATGATCGCGGGATCACGTCCTTCCATTTTAAACTGTGTTGAACTACTACCTTATCATGGTGTAGATATTTGAATGTTACTTCATGAACTGGATCCTCCAATTGCTTCTCCTTGCTTGGATGTGTTTCCTGCTGTAGTGTCCCCAAGGCCGAGCCCCGTTACAAATCATGTTATATGCAAAGAATTGTAAATATGTTCTATAGCCTGGTGAGCCAAGTTTTGTATAAGCTATAGGCTTATGAGTTTTGTTAGGCAAGGGAGCCTAAGTGTTGAAGGCCAGGAGCCTGTTGATGTACTTGTATGTATG
>SNQJ01S0171152.1:0-20550 GCA_010110895.2 Picea sitchensis | reverse complement strand
ATATTGTTCTTCTATATCTGTTGTGGTGCTTTTGTATTCAGTATTCAGGTTCTTAACATCCTCAAGGACACTCTCTATCGTCGAGGTGTAGATTGTGTTCTTCATTGATGCCTCACTCATGAAGAAGCGAAACTCGTGCTTAACGATTGCCATACTGGAGCATGTGGCGGTCATTTGTCTGGGTTGGAAGTAGCCCAAAAGATTTGATGAGCCGGTTACTTCTGGCCAACACTAATGAAATATTGTATCGAATTGGTCAAGAAGTGTCACCGGTGTCAGATCTTCTCTCGGAAGATGAGGGCACATCCCGCTCCCATGTTTCCTTTCATCACAATTGGTCCCTTCACCAAGTGGGGAATTGATTACACTACATGCAACCCTCCTTCAACAAGGGGGAACCATTATATTATTGTAGTTGTAGACTACTTTACGAAGTGGGTCGAAGCTATGCCAACATTTAAAGATGATGGACAGACTACATCTCTCTTTTTGTTCAACCAGATAATCGCAAGGTTCGATGTCCCGAGAGAGATTTTCACTGACCATGGCAATCACTTTCAGAACCAAATGATGACCGAATTAACATCAAAGCTTGGATTGTGGCAAGAACATTCGTCACCCTACTACCCCCAAGCAAATGGTCAGGTGGAAGATGTAAATAAATCTCTTAGGACCATCCTACAACGAACGATCAACTCGGCCAAGTCAAATTGGCATTTGATGTTATACTCGGCATTATGGGCTTACCGAACATCTGTTAAGACTGCAACCAGTTTCTCACATTTTCAACTCGTTTACAGGTTGGAAGCAGTCTTGCCTATAGAATGTCAGATCCTGTCCCTAAAATTGGCAGTACAGTTACTGCCAGACACTTCTCCACTTGAATAATGGTTATTATACCTTGAGCGGCTCAATGAGAAGCGTTGTGATGTGGCCTTGGCCAACGAGGCTCACAAACAAAAAGTCAAGTGTCAGTATGATCGGTCTGTTCTTCCTCGGATTTTCTCTGAAGGCGACCTTGTCCTGGTCTATGACCAAGATAAGGACCCCCTGGGGGAAAGAAAATTCAAACCCATGTGGTTCAGACCTTTCGTCATAAAAGAGGTTCTAAAAAAGGGCACTTATCGTCTAGTTGACTTTTAGGAAAATAATTTGGCAGGGCCTAGAAATGGGCTCTACCTCAAGAAGTATTACTCATAGGCAGGTCACCTTAGGTAACTTTTTGTAACATATCTATAGTCTTTGTACTATTACTTTCTGGTTTCTTTTAGTATTATGGACGTGTCATTTTTTATGTTATCTTTTGTCACTATGGAAGATGTCAAGTGAATCAAAGGTGTTCATTGGGTACGCAGATAGTGCTAGTCGGCACACTCGGAGGCTTGCCTCCGCAGCTTGGGTAATTCTTACACCTCAGGGCCAGTTATTATTTTCAAGAGGTATATGTTTAGGCGACACCACAAACAATATCGCCAAGTACAGTGCAGTTATTGAGTTGCTTCATGACGCCATTTCATTTGGTATCTCTCATCTTTAGGTCTATTTAGACACTCAGCTGGTTGTGTCTCAGTTAAATAGAGTCTACCATGTTCATGATCCAACTTTACATCGGTGATTCCTTAGGGTACGTCTCTTAGAACAAAGCTTTGATTATATTACATATTTTCATGTTCCTAGGAGATTAAACCAAGTTACAGATACTCTAGCTAATCAAATTTTAGACTGGCATCTCACACACATATAAAAATACATACGCATAAACATGTAAATACATTTTTAAAGGAAAATATGATCCGTAAGACACAAAAAGACATCAAAATCCATATATAATATCATAATCATCAGAGTACATAGGTGGACGCAAGTGCCTTAAACAATATGATCCGTAACGAGTCATGGGGCTTATGCCCTCAAAAAATATATACAAGTAGAGCTCTCAGCACGTGAAAAGTCTAGACTAACTAAGGTCAGGGCCTGTGGGCCCTATTGTAATAATCAACAACGTTTTCCAAACATCGGAACAGTCGGACCCACGTCCGTGGTGCCCCCACTACATGAGGCTACATAGATGGTGGAAGATCCTCAATCTCTTCCATGGGGATGGTGAGAGTGAGTGAGGTAAAATTTCTCTCAACTCGTCTTAAAATCCTCTCAGCCTCGCTGGCTGGAAGCTCTCCTACTGTTATTGGTCCCCCTACGGCAGCAGGTGCAGCCCCTGGCCGAGGACGACGCATGTTCCTCACATAATCTGCAAGTCACACTAGTCCCACATCTACACACAATAGACACATATCTGTCAAATACTCTGGTATAAAAAAATGATATATATAAAAACAACATAAAAATTATATATGTTTCAAAAAAAAAAAAAAATGATTCAAACTTACCCATCTCGCCTTGCTCTTCGCCTGGAGGTACAAGGATCTCAAGATATCTTGAAAATCAATCCCAGCATAAGGATAATCCTCTATGACTGGGATCTGCTGTGACAACCAAGAAAAAAATTCATCATCAAAGGACTCATTGGTCCTTCCACCACCCTGTCGTGGCAGCAATGCTTCCCATCTGCAAACTGCAGGAAGAGAGGCCTGATGTCCTCGTACCACCACTCAAGCACTGAAACTAGTAACTCTTTCAAGAAAAAGAGAGCATAAAATCATCCTGAACCCGAAGTTCCTATGCATCTGCAACCGACAATATGTCAACTGCCTCTTCATACAATCTAACATTATGGTGCTCTAGTCAAATATCTGTGCATTTAATCATTAGACTACATAGTTCATCTGTGCACAGGACGCCTGATGTAGAGTTGCAGAACCAATCATCCGCCCAATAAGTAACACAATAACCTATAGTGATAAATCAGTGATCTTTCTTATTGGCACCTGTAAGCTCGATCGATCTGTACCCACCTCACAATAGAGTCCTATCAATTCTGATATATTGTGAGGCCTAGAAGGAAATTTCCGGAAATTGACCGGTTCACCTCTCCTAGAGAGGCCAATCAAAAAGTATATATCCTCTGTAGTGGGCACCAATGACTTCCCCTCTAACATAAAATCTTCTGCATCAGGGTGCCAATATTCAACCAAGGCATTCAGTAGCCTAGGTTGTGCTCTCATGAAAGGACACAGAAAAAACTTGAGCAAGCCACATTGCATTAACATCGCCACAGCGTTAGGATATTCCCCAACTAGTGTGTTAATATATGCATGCTCTCATTCTCTCCAGTGCACATACATCCTACACATGGGAAAAAATTTAGAGGGTTAGGCCTTGCTTTTTAAACTTGTTTGCACTCATTGGAGGGTCCACGTGGGCTGTTGTGATGACAGTCATGTGTATACGCGCTCTGACATCAGACAGAGAGAGTGTACATGTGGGCTATCATAAGATAGCCCGCGTGGACCTAGGGATGACCTTTTAAAGGTCGACGCCCCCAAAAAAAAACAAATTAAATGCATATATAAAGAATTAAAAGGAAAAAGGAGGTAGTTTATACTTACTTGGCCCAGACGAATGGTCGTTTCATCCATTGTAGCTCCCGGAATCACCACTTTTACCAAAGGGGTTTTTTTGCTCCAGAGTCAATTTCCAAATCAGCAATGGTGATAATGAGCTGCTAGCTTCTATTTATAGACTTTTTGGCCCTTTTTTGTTGTTTTTTGGCCCCCTTATCATTTTCTCTGAATTGAAAACCATTTAGAGTGATTCAAGAGTTTCTATGGAAAGTTATGTTCAGGTATCAGGACATTTTTTGGATTTTTGGGTCACTTTTGACGGTCCGTGGGTAAAAATCTCAGATGGTCAACTTGAGCATATAAGTTAGGTTTCCAGCCCTACTTTTGTATCTCGTTGTCTTTATCCCTTTTCCATAGGATCGATCCCACCAGGTTGCGACACGGAACCATCATTGTTGCTTTAGAAGTGTCGCGATTTGGTGGTAAAGCTTACCGGAACATGGATGCCCTAGGTAGGTCCTGGTTGCATTATGGTGTCCATCCTGTCACTAATCACTGTAGGCTCAGGAGTCCTTTTAGTTTTTCCTGATTACGAGTTTGAACCTCATTTTCATGACTCTTTATCACTCTTGACCTCACCCTCAGGACTCCCAAAACATAACAAGTCTTCTTTTAATCCCTTTTTAGACCCTCTAAACATGAAAAGATTGGCAAGCGATCTTGTGGCCTTTCACGCTCGTTAAACTGAAATTTTAAGTCATGTCTATCCGACGGTATTTTACCCCTTTTTTGGTCTGGGCTGTCAATTGTATGAACAAAAGTATACTCTAAAGGCCTTGGATCTCTAGAAGAGTACTCTCAGGTATAATTTTAACCCTTTTTTGGGCCCGAGGGACTAAATTTATGAAAAAGGAACCCCCACGGAGTCAATAGTTAAGCTCTTTTCAGAATCCCTAAAATTGAAAAGATTGTCAATTGACCTTATTCTTTCACACTCGTAAAAATGGTCCAGAAGAACATTCCTAACGGAGACCATAGTTAAGCTTTTTTCAGACTCCTTAAAAATGAAAAAATGATCGAGTGATCTTTTCTTTATCACACTCATTAAAATGGTTTTGAATAGACGTCTTGTCGGTGCTAGTTTACCCCTTTTTTCGAACCAACTAGACTACCTTCGAAAAAGGTACCCCATTGGAGTCTCCTTTTAAGTTTTTTCAGACTCTCTAAATATGAAAAACTGCCGAGCTTACCTTCTCTAGGCTTATTAAACTTACATCGAAGGACGTTACCATTGTGTGTCTTATTAATCACATTTGCATACCCACGTCTTTGGCCTAATTCCATCTCCATGTTTCTCTCAACCGAACCATCTGAAACATGCCTTATACGCAAGCCCTGTAGCACTTTGCCTTTGTGTCTTGACACCTTTGGCCCCAGGAGGGATTTTTTTCGAGTGTCCTTTCTTTGAACATCAGTCTTGTCCTTGCACCTCGAACTCGTATGTTTGCAACACTCATTCCTCCTTTGTAACGTAGCCTTCTTTTATTCTTTTTCCAAAATTATTGAAAAAGACAAAAAAAATCAAATATACCCCAAAAAGAGGAAGGGAAAAGTATTTTCTTTGTATTGGCAGCGTAATGAGTCGCCCTTGGATAAAGCACATCCTTTTGTTTGTCTGTCAAGCCCTGGAATTTAATATGACCTTAGGAAGTTGTTCCCGCTACATTGAGTTGTGTCCTCCTTCGTTTGGTTATCCTTCCAAACATATTGAGAGTTTGCGCTGCCTCCTACCTCGTGAACTTATGTTAATACCATTCTGCATGAATCTCATCATTTGTCATGCTATTGTCCAAGGGAATTTTTTTCAAGCCTGAGTCATCCCATCTGCAGTTTTTCTATTTCCCTCATGCTTGGCCATCACGAAGGTCCAATCAAGTCTTTGTTTGAAATCCATGAAGCCCTCAACCTGATCATCAAGATCCTTTAGTCCATGATCGACGAGTCGTCGAAGACCTCTGGGTAGTGAAGTCGTACACTCATATTACACTCCTACCCGAGTTTTGAATATTTTGAAGTTGATGACCGAGATCTGAAGACCTCATCTCTAGCCATCAGGCCTTATCAGCTTCTAGAAGATGGATACTATAAACATATATCTTTTTGATTTCGAGATGTAGATTCGTTGTGTATTTCTCGCGGCTACACTTTATATAGTTATATGACATGGATCTACAGTGTATTTGATTGGTATCCATGATTTTATCTCATTCCGAGCATGGGTATGCCCGCCTCGGTTAGACAATTGTTATTTTGCATATGACACCTCCCGAATTCTAGTCCCTGGGCTCACTGGTTTGGTACGTTGATAAAGATTGGTAATGTATTTCAGCCATCAGATGCTCTTCTGACCTCACACATTAGGGGGGATCTGTTATAACCCTGATTTTCACTAGACATGCTTACCTGGCGTCAGACCATCTCATATGCCTTCTTTGCCAAGCCAGTACTGAGCAACTCTTCTAAAAAACTCCATTTTTAAAGGTACACGCTAGCTGACCCACTACATCCTGCATGTATCTATAGTGTCCATGCTAGCTGACCCACTACAGCCTACGTGGACCTACAGAAGCACGAAAAAAAGAAAGTTGTTGACGGAACACAGAACTTTGGGAAAGTTAACTAAACCTTTCGGCCATGCATGGCCGGTCTTTCGACCAAATACCTAGCTCCTTCTAGCCTATAAAAGAAGGGGTAAGGGTCCCATTTGAAAGGAGAAGAATCATAGTAAAGAAACTATACTCGATTGAGCATTCACTTTGTCCCAACCTTTAGCCATCCTTGTGCAAAGAGAAGTATAGAGAAAAGCAGTTGGAAGACAGTGGAAGAAGATCCCAGGACCAGGATGGAGGAGCAGTAGTCGACTTTATCATTGTAAGGTATCATTGTGAAGTTAATAAAAGAATTTATTTTGCCGTCCTACCATATGAGATTGTCATTATTTGAATATTGATTGTATGATTGATTAAATCTCTAACCCATTAGTTCATAGATCAATTGCATGTGAAGTTCTTTGTTTGTCTTTTGTGAATGCAGGTCAGCATTGGGAGGAGAGTTGCAGTCAAAGAACAACCAAGCGCGAAAAGAGATCGACATCGAACATGAAAAATAAGGTACGTCAACTTAGTCTCTTGAACCTTCTATTTACACGAGTAATGGGGGTTTAGGCATGGGATGATGGTAAGAAGTAAGAATCTTTAGGTCATTTCTGCATGCATGATAAAAACCCTTAGTGCTAGTCCGTAGGAGGGATTTCCCACCCACAACAATAAGCGAATCGTACCCTATTTTTTGTTGACTGGAACGGGATTTGACACCCATTGAGTCAAGTGAATGGGGTAGATAGAACCTACTTTGAGCAGTTTCTCTACTTCGAATTTAATAGCTGCTTCTTTCTTAGGATTGACCGGACGAAGCTTTTGTCGGACCAACTTAGCGTTAGGATAAGTCATGATTTCCTGTTCGACAATTCGTGGATCAATGCCTGGCATTTCCTTGTAAGACTAGGAAAAAATGTCACGAAATTATTTAAATAAATCCGTGTAGATTAGAATCTCCTCGGGGGAACAGTCAGCTCCGACGAGAAAATTCTCCACGACGCTAAGGGTTCTGGAGATATCAATAGATATCATTTCAATGATGGCTTCCATATTACCTTCGGCATAAATAGCATGTGTAGCCAAGGGATTGATAGGGAAATACCTATCTCCATTCATAGTCAACGTGAATTCACCTGCTTCAATTCTTCTTAACTCTCGGAGGAAGTAAGATCTGTGATGGAGATCATCCTAGGGTCTGTATGGACTAGTCATTTCTTCAATGATCGCTTTGTCTGAAGGCAAGACTAAGTCTAAAGAGTCAGTATCGGCAAGGGAACCTTGAGCCCAAGTAGGCTCAAGAATTGTATCTAACTCCTGTGTGAGAGTCGGATCGGGGTCGGTGGAAGTTTGTTGAAATATAGAGTACACAAATTCTGTCGTGGATAAGGGCATGGCCATACCATGGTGCCCTGCCCCTTCCATCATGGTCGATGGGGAAGGAAGAGTCCAGGGATCGTTGAAGTAAGTCGTATGAAACAACGAGACTTGAAAAACCTCAACCTTAGGTTGTTCTGATACGAACTTGACATTGTCGGAAGGAGGCAGGTAATCGAAAGTGCCCATCAAAGGTGGGCACATACCAAATCCTATGTTGACGATGTCGGGTTGAGGGTTATCAATCATCGGGACCATGGATGCCCCTGATGAAGGGTCAGGATGAGAGAAAAGCAACTGATCAATGGTCATGATCCAACCTTCGTGAGGAAACAATAAGACTCGAAAAACTGTAGTGACCACCGCTTGCATAGCATAGGTCCAACTCCTTCCTAACAATAGATTGTAGTCAAGAGGGGCATCAACCACTTCAACCTCAACGCACACGGTCTTCCCCCCTAACTGTATGGTGAAAGAGGGGATGATTCCATGTGGTCAGAACAAACGACCGTCGAAAGCGGTAAGAAGAGTCGGTGATGGAGACAAAATGGTTTGGCCAATGGCCTTCCAATGCGCTAATTACATCACGCATGTCGAGGCACCCTTATCAACCACCATGCAGAAAATTTTCTGGGTAAAAGATTTTGTGGTGTAAGCCACTACTATCTGAAATGCCACATGGTAAGGGAGACAAGGTTTTAAGTTGATCGTATCAAGCATGATCGTACCCAGATTACAAGTCTCAGCATATACTATGGTGGCTAACAGAGCCTTTCTCTAGGAAGGGCAGCTCTGGAGGACCTCCAAAGCAGACATCGCACAAGGGGTTTGTGACAAATCCTCCACCACAAAGTAGTTCTGGGTGGCCCTTGTGTTTGGATTGTGAGAAGCATTCTTGAACGCACTTTTTGGGATGTGTGTCATTGTTTCGCCCAACGTCTTCTTGATCTAGAGAGGAAGAGGTGGGTTTTCAGCTTCTTTACTCTTCTCAGAGGTGCTTGGAATTCCATAATCATGCGCTCTAGTCAATATATAGGAATCACCTTTTATCATATGCACATTCACAAACGAAGGATTACTTGAATATGGAGGGGGTCCTTGACTACCCCCTTCCGCACTCGAAGAGGCTTGAGTTAAATTTTTCCCATGTTGAAATGGGTTTGTTAACACAACAGGTTGTTGTTGCGCCAATAACTTTTGGGCCTCCGTAAGCTGAGGGCACTAGTGAGTCAGGTGGTCTTTCGTGCACAGGTTACATGGATACTTTGACTTCTTCCTTTCTATGTTTCCCCCGCCAGAATTATTGGTATATTTCTTATCCCCCTTACCCTTCTTTCCCTATTTTCTCTTTTTGTCAGGCTGCTGGGTGGCCTTTGGGTTTGTCAATTTCACAGTGTGTACATCTGACATTTGGGTAGGGGTGGCAACTAGACCGGTGGTTGAGATGGCCTCTTTCTATTGTATCGACAATTGTTGCAATTGTTTTGACAGTTGATCAACGGGATTTTCTTGCACTGAACCAAAAATACCATCCGCATGTGGTCCAACTCTTTGTTTGGTCTTGTCAAGTATTGACCTTGGTCCATCTGGAAAAAATTCGTAAAGTAAACTAGATTGAGAGTAAATTAGCTCTAGATGTTGAGCTCTCATTATCTCATCTTCTTCTGAAAATACCCCTAATGTTGCGACATATTTGGATAGCTGAGGTACCAAAGACTTAAGGAACCACTCAAGAAGGAATGTTGGTGGAACTGGCACTTTTATCAAACTCTTGCGGCATCTCCATTCTCGGATGTGATCTGAGATATGGTCCGCTTTTTTCTTCTCAAAGTTGGCCAACAATTATGTGTCGGTATCATATCTCATAGGTAATTGGAAATGGTTTAAGAAAGCCATTGCCAATTCTCCAAAGGAAGAGTATCTCGAGCGATCGAGCTCAATGTACGATTTCGCAGCACTCCCAATGAGAGTGTGTTGAAACAAACACATCTGTACAGAGTCATCTNATGAGTTGGACGAGCACCAAAGATGGAAGGTGGTCACATGATCGCCTGGATCTTCATTAGGCTTAGCTTCAAACTTTGGAATGTTTGAAGGAAACTTGGTTGACATAGGAGGCCAAATAGGATCATGACAGATGGGGTCATTTAATAACCTTGTCAAGTCTGGAAAGTGCACAGTTTCCAAAAACGATAGTTAGGGTTGCGGATTGTAACCAGGGAAAAGGGAGCCTGGAATTTGACTAGAACCAGGTTTCTAGGAAATGTTAGCCTGTTGGCTAGGGTTCTGGTAATAACCATTGTTGTGACCAGTGTATGGATTCTGCGCTTGTTGAGATGTCATCGACTGATTCCCGTAATAGGACGTAAAGGTTTGGGCTTTCGTCACATTCCAAGGATTTTGGGAAGGTTGCCCCTTGCTGATCCGACGAGCATAGGTGTTGAGCCTTGCCTAGGGTTCCATTGGGTATGGAAGGGGTTGCCCCCTGTCGGCATCCCTGACAAGGGAACTGATCCCTGCCATGAATTCCAAGGTCCTTGTGAGGAAGGAATTCCTAAGTTTGCCCCCTGTGCAAGAATAGTAACCTGTACAGGATTTTGTTTTCCATAACCGGGTTGCCCCTGGCCAATATGGCAGCTGACGAGAAAGCGTTGTTACCAAAAGTGACAAACAAAGAGAACGGTGTCGAACCAACCAACATGTTATAATAAGGAAGTGCTTGACTACCTACTCCGAACGAACTGTAGTTTGTGTTTGGCTCGACGTAGTGTTGGTGAGCACCACCGAGCGAAGGGGACGAAGGAGGTATATGACCCCCTCCATAAGGGAAAGCATTATAGGGAGCTAAAGTGCCCCCCATAGATCCTTGCAGAGGAGCATTGGAACTCCCTGCCCCTAGACCTAAAGCCTATAGAGTGGAGTAGGAAAGTACAATACTCATACCAAAGCCAGGCATCCCGTATGATAATGGAGGGCATGTCGCACTCTGGGTGAAAGGAGCAGTGATCGCCGCTATAGACGGGATTGGACCATTGCTTGAGGTAGAGGCAATCGAGACCATAGTGGCTCGGACCAGCAATGGTTGGTTAGGAAGCGGAACACCCCCTATGGTGACAGTTGTAGAGGGAATGTGAGAATCCCCTAAAGAAGTAGCAATGTTTTCTTTCATTGTTGCCTGTGACACTGCCTGGCACTCGTAAGGCTCAACTTGTACAACGATGGGCACCGATAGATTAGTGATGGGAAGGTTATAGGGACCAAGAGCTTTCACTCCAAGGTCAGAAATGATTGGTTCCTTGGGAATCAAATGTTCTCCTCTCAAAGATGTGACAGGCTCAGTTTCCTATGGCCCGATCATCTCAAAAGACCCTTGTTGGTCTAGCTTTCCCCTTAGCGGTGGCAGGGGGGGCTCCAGATCAACCGACGACAGGCTAAGAATCCTTTGTGACCGGTGGAGCTCCTGATCCTCCACTGTGTGAGAATATCAATGACACACTAGGGCTTTCTATTAACGTTCAAGAACCATCACACACTAGAAAAATTCCCTATGAGATAAAACAAGCAGTCACTAGCTATTTGGAAGAACAGTTACAACAACCAACACTAAAGCAACTTATTAATGCAAGTGCAACTCGAATATGGAAGCACCCTCCGGGTATACTCTGCAAAGGATGGACCGATGTCTATCTTAGGTACCGCGGTATACCCCCGCAGTCACTTGTGTAAGTCACTAGAATAAAGGCAACTAGGTTGCCAGTGCACAAACAGTCACCAGGCGGGTATAGTCGACAGTCGGGTGGACCACAATGAGTAGGGTATCAAGCACGAAACCTATCAAGGGTATCAAAAGCAAGTGTTCCGGAAGATGACTGAGGACCTCAAACAGATTCGAGACCCATGAAGCTTCGTGGAAAATGAGATCAACGGAATCCCAAGATAAGCCCTCTATATGCGTTCCCCACTACGCTCGGTCCGGCTTTGGAGGGGCTATCTCCATTACCTTTCCTCATGCGACCTCGTGTTTAGCCCTTGTGTTAAAGGGGGGTCCCGGATAACTTTCATGATACTGGACTTTTTAACACTCCCTAACACAGACTCTTATGTTTATGTTTTGTAGCCTTAAAGAGTTTCCTCTCCAATCCTAAATCAAGGCTCTAGCCTAGACTAGTTGATGGACCCTACAAACATAAAGTCTAAAAACTAAGCATTAATTTTAGTGGTTGTTTTAAGTCAAAGGGGACAAAAGTGAAACCAGTGATGTTTTTAAGAGACGAAAGAGAAGAGCATACAATGCAACTGAAAACAAACTACTTCTTGACAAATTCAAATTTTCACATTTAAACTCTTTAACCAACTTTTCAAACTACTTTTTCTTTCTAATATCTTTTAACAGAAAACTCAAAACAAGCTTTCGCTCGAATACGAGCTACTTATTGTCCTAATTCAATCAGCCAAGAACTTATGAAAGCATTCTTTTTCCTGATTAATAATACAAACAATCAACTACTTTACCAAATGAAAAAATAAAAGATTTTTTTTTTATTGTTTTATGCTTCAAAAGCAAAAAAAGGGAAAAATGACGACAAGTAAAGAAAAAGAAATGGCTTCTGACCTAATCGCAGATCGCAAGGATTTACTGACAATACCAAACAAGCTGATTGAAGCAGACTCTCAAACTGGTCTAAAAACCCTGTTAAAGAAAAATAGAGGAAAAATTTTGATGAAAAAGAAAGTTATGTTGTAATCAAACCTAAGCTACAGAATGTTATGACAGAGACCAAGACTAGATCAAGAAAATCCCTGAGAGGTGTGACTCCTGACAGGGAAGATGATGATACCCTCTTCTACAAGAAAATTTTCTCAATAGGCACACTACTGAAAACTCAACAACCAGTGTATGTACACGGGTTGTGCAAGGGCAGGGCACGTATGCACACGTGCAGGCACACTACATGTTGCGTGCACCTCTGCAACTCCTCAAAAATTGGAAAACAAGCAATCAAGAACCGACAGAGAGTACTGGTATTGAGAACCATAATCCCTTGAAGACACAGAAACTTACTTTGACAGAAAAAGATGCAAGGAAACTTTTATAAAACAAATCTAATCTGAAGGCATTCCTAAACTACATACTGCAATAACAGAGATCTTGAATGTGTCCAAAAAACCCCTGAGAAAGATCACTTCTGACAGGGAAGAGGATGACTGCCTCTTCTTTAAAAAAAAATATCTGAACTCAGACACGCTACTAACCCTTCAGTAGCCACCATATGTATGCAGGCTGTGTAAAGTCAGGGTGTGTGTATACGCGTACACGCCTTCTATAGGCCGCGTATACCTTTGTAGCTTCCCAAAAAAGAAAAAAGAAGTCACGAAATCCAAGTAGGGAGAACTGGTATGGAAGACCAGAATCCCTGCAACCTCAGACTCTTGCAGAAACTCAAAAACAAGGTAATCAAACCAATTTAAAAACACCCAAAAAGGTACCCCCAAAAACCCTAGAGATCCTTCCCCAGTACGGTCGCCAATTATGATCCGGGTGGGAAATCCCCCTACGGACTAGTACTAAGGGTTTAATAATGCATGCGGAAATAACCTTCGAAAGTCTCCTACTTTTACTATTATCCTGACATAGACCCCACATTCATGTATAAAACACAAGGATAAAAGGATCCGGTAACTCTACCTTGAACCCTGCGTTTGGTGTCGATCCTTTTACGTTCGGTTTCTCCCTGACTGCAAGTCTCCTCCCAAAGCTAACCTGCATTCAGAAATAGAGAAACAAAGAACTACGAACATGCATCTCATATATGAATTAGTGGGTTAGAGGTTCTAATAAAATATAAACCAAAACTAAACATTGAACACCTCATATGGTGGGACGGGAAAAGTAATTATTTCTATTAACCTCACAAAAGTCACTTACAATGGTGAGATCGGCTATTGCTCCTCGA
Source organism: Picea sitchensis (assembly GCA_010110895.2). Taxonomy (NCBI): domain Eukaryota; kingdom Viridiplantae; phylum Streptophyta; class Pinopsida; order Pinales; family Pinaceae; genus Picea; species Picea sitchensis. The sequence goes on along the minus strand of SNQJ01S0171152.1, from coordinate 7,104 downwards.
ATTTGGTCAGGGGCTCCTCTTCAACTGTGCACCAAACGCTTCCACATATGCTTCTCCTCTTAAGTTCTCACAAAATGGTTGCAAAAGATTGGGGCAAGGGGAATACAAAAAAGGGTAGAGTTTCTTTGCTCTTGTTTTTTCTTCTTTAAATGGGACCCCTACCCCTTCTTTTATAGGCTAAAAAGGGATAGGTTTTTGGTTGAGTGATCGGCTATGGGTAGTCAAACGGTTTAGAAAACTTACCCAGAAATTTGTATTTCGTCTACAACTTTCTATTTTTTGTGTTTTTGTCAGTATATGCGGGTTGTAATGGGTTATCTATCGTATACACGCGGGAAGCAGTGGTGCAGGGTGCGTATGTCTCCAAAAGGATGGTTTTTGAAAGAGTTGCTCAATGGTGGCTTGGCAAAAATGGCAAGGGAGATGGCCTGATGCCAGGTATGCATGTTTGGTGCAAATTAGGGTTATAACATGTAGAATGAGTATATTCATATTCCTCATTGTTTCCCTTCTACAATCTGGGAGTGGTAGTGTGATGTCATATTCATTCATTATTTCGCTTTCTTTTGAGGAGAAAGCCAAATTTGCAACAACTTTTTTTGTCACAAAAGTGATATTGGTGGTCATGGCATTTTCTCTATGCCACCAACACTTAGGCCTTCATGTTTGACCCTTGAGTCAACTACAATGGGAATCATGATTCCTTGAATTATCTTCCCTGACCCTTGACCATCATATTCCATCTATATTATTAACATGGAACCAATATGTCTAGTATGTTTTTCAAAACCACCCAAATTCTCCCGAGAAAGGTCTAAGAAAGGAGATTATCATACTTGTCTCAATCATGATGTTGGCTTCTACAATAATAGTGGAAGTTTGCTTTGCTTTGTTGGTATCCTGGACAACTACCTATAGCTTATCCAATGCCTCCTCCTTCTCTCCCAAATATCAATGCAATCAAACCATCATCTACATGAGCCTCTTCTCTTTCCAATTATATAGTTGAATTATGTTCTTGCTCAATTACACAAGTTGAACTATGCTCTTGTCCCAATGTACCATAATAGTAATGAGGGAGTCTTGACATTCAACAAACAATTATTTAGCAACGGAAATAATTTTTCAAAGGTATCAAAGTCCTTTTCCATATCTACTATCCTCCAATTAAACATCTATACCTTCTCCTTCAAGCATTTGTTCTCCTCTTGAATCTACACATTGATGGCCCTTAGTTATTCCAACATCTCTCTCTCTCTCTCTCTCTCTCTCTCTCTCTCTCTCTCCAATGCTTTACCTATGTTGGGTCTACTTCTCTTCAAACACTGACATTTGTGTCATGATTAAGGATTCAACTACTCTAATACCAATATCATCTGTAACTGTGGGACTTATAACCCACACGTCTCACCAACAAATATCCTTGGTAAAAATGAAAAGTGTTCTCTATAATCCCTACTCATAATTTATTGCAAGGCCCATTTATTAATGCCAAATCAATTGAAGGAAAACTCTATTCTAGGAATTAAGCAGAGGCCTCTAACCTTGGAATTGATTCCAAGGCTTCTACCTTCAATCTAATATGTACATGAAACAACTAGCTGAAAATGAAATAATAATCAAGAATCTAAACTCAAGTTTCTCTATTATTAATTATTAAACACAAATTAAAAGATATCTCTATCCTTGGAATATGTACATGAAACAACTAACCGAAAATAAAATAATAATCAAGACTCTAAGCTCAAGTTTCTCTATTGTTAATTATTAAACATAAATTAAAAGATATCTCTATCCTTGAACTGCGACTCCTTAGTTGGTTTGGTATGAAAAAACAAACTAACCAATTTGATGTTGTTGTGATTACTGTTATTATTCACCCAACAGGGTGTACATGTCTCAACCCAACATTTCTAATGTCATGAATCAAATGAATCAATAACCATGTCTACCATGCAATTATACCACAAAACCACAATGAGCTCTTTTCTTAAGCTGACGCTTCAGCCCGTAATTTCTTCATTGGAACACAAGGCAAAGTATATGATAACAATTTTTTTTCAAAATTATGACTTCCAAAGAAACCAATGCACTTTATAAATATTGTACCATCTTGAACTTTTTATTGTAATACTCCAGCAATTATCAAAGGCACGTTACTCTCTAGTTTTAGAGAGGGAGGAATGTGTTATGTGACTCGTCAATTCAACAGCTCTTGCTCTAGCATAAAAGAGAACATACAGGCTTTACTCATTGGTAACATCCCCAGCATTGAAAAATACGCTTCAAATGCAAACCAACATTAATAAAGAATATTACTCTCCAGTTTTCTACAAAAGCAAGAGATGTTCCAATGCTACCACCTGTCAAACGCTTTATTTCCATTCATTAACATCTCTACGGCGTGCCATTTGATAATACATTAATCTCTTTTAATTACCAATCTTGTTGCTGTAGAAAATATTGATGGTTGAGGATTCTCTTACCCAGACCGCCTTCTGAGGGATATAATCAAACTGTACCAATTGTTGCGCTTTATTCCCTTCACAACTGTACCACATGCAGCCTATCAAATGAAATGTTCAGCCTATCAAATGAAATGTTGAGGCCAATTCTTGTATTGGAGGCAATGATGGGGCATGGGAGTTGATTTTCTATCAATTAGACTAAATACTAGTTTTGGAAAGAACCCACAACTTCCAATAGCTTCAGAACGGATTAATTGCTAAATTCAATGGATTGGAAATGTCTATTGGGATGGATATGGAAACTGGGGAATAACATCTCTATTACCACAACCACTGATCTCATTGGCCAAAATGGACGGTCCGAGTTCTCTAGCTGTTGTAATTTCCAAACAAATGACAAGAGTTGATTTTAAGCTAGAATTAATATCATTGTAGTGTCTGTGTACACAATTGCATCCCAATGGGCTGAGGAAATCGTTGAGAGTGTAACAACATATTGCAAGAGAATCTGTCTACAATGGGTATCCATTAGATGATTGAAGCTTACCATGCACAATATTCAATTTGTTGCAACCAACGTTTCGGAATGAGTATTTAAAATAATGGGAATCCACACCTTATTTCAGAATTGAAGCAAGCAACAGAACTAGAGCATACAACAGTGAATTCACATAGCAATTTAAAACTAGATGTTTTTACCATGAAAACCCAAATGGTAAAACTAGCTTTGAATGGTGATGCTCAATATTTATTCTCAACAATTTCAAGGTTACAATGCAGGCTCATGGCTCTCTGAACCATTCATTTAGCAAGATCCATAACCAAGGTCCTCTTCTTCATTCTCAACAATTTCAAGGTTACAATGCAGGCTCATGGCTCTCTGAACTATTCATTTAGCAAGATACATAGCCAAGGTCCTCTTCTTCATCCTGTCCTCTCCTCTCGGCCAAAAATACCCTTTGTGAGTTGACTTCCAAGAATATATAGGTAGTGTTGGTGTAAAGGGAAGGCAAGCATCCTTGTCCCTTAATTTCTCGTTTGGCAACGTTCTTCTCTCTGATTTCATCTTTTTCTCACTCATTTAATTCCCCAAAAAAATTATCATGAGAATCAATGCTTAGGAAAATTTCCTTAACACCATATTCTTCTTCTCAAAACTTGCAATTTCAAGATTTTGTTGAAAAGAATGGTTTTCAATCTAATCAACATTATATTCAGTCACCAAAAATGAAAATGAGTTATATATTTGCTAAAATAATTTGAATTTTATTCATGAGCCTAAGTGATTATCAAGAAACCTGAACACAAAAACATGTCCAACAATATTTTTGACAATTCAAAACATCCAATTTTGTTATTCTTGAACTCTTCCAACAAAGAGGAGCCTCACTGCTCCTCTATATCATACCCATTTTCATACGGCCAAGTTCCTGCAAGTGTACTTTTTGAACCAGAGGGATATTGAGAATTTCATTCATTATGTAGAATAGGCAAAGTCGCAGGCACGATGGAAGAATAGGGAAGAAAAATAATTCCAATTAGGATACATCCCAGACTAGCATTAGGGATTTTTCCCCAAATATAGCATACCATATTGTCACAATTGTTGAGAAAGCGAAGTAATGAAGTATGCTTTCTAAAATTCATGAAATAAAAATAAGAGCCACTTATGTAATTCCTTGATATATAATAAGCATTCAAGCTCGTGGCATGCAATATATACTAAAATTAGTTGCAATTATCATGTGCTTAATGGATCCATGCTTGGCATTTAAGTTCCAAATCCCATTTTTCCACTTAATCTGCATGAGTTATATATATACACATATCCTTCTAATGTTTTTTTAGGCAGGTTACTCAAAGTAGATTTTGAATCCATGTTGGGTTTTTCTATAGAAATATTGTTAAACATGTTAATGAAAGTACTAGGTGGAGTATAGATGGTCATCATGGGTGGTAATAGCACTAGATTGATTCGATACAATCTAAACCAAAATTAATTGTACATACAATCAAAAGAGGTGGACTATATTTCTCACTCGAACATTCCCCATTAGACACCACAACAGTTGATGTTGCAAAATACAAATTAGGTCTAAGAGATGCTAACTATTGATGTAAGTGACAACCTCTAACTTGGTCTTTGCAAGTCATAGAGGTCATATCCATGTATGTCAATCCTCTACTATTTTCATTGAAGCTAGAAGACTATTGTGATGCCTTTATCGAAATAGGTTCCTTGACTAATTCATCCTTTGATTTTGTTGAATGTGAATGCCATGGATTTTGGTTTACAACACTTCGACGATGGGAAAGGTCACTTTGTGTTTTTGTTCTTTCATTCTCTATTTGTGGCTTAACATGTTTTTTATCCTCAATGGAAATTCCATTGGATGATAAAGTAAGACTTGAAAAATCAATAGCAAGCTCTGACGATTTAGATTAGAATGCAGTAGTGTGTCAAGGATAACAATGCTTTCTTTGTGAGATATCTCAAACTTTTTGACATTTGCAATTAGGAAAGGAGTCGCTAATCCCACCTTGAATAAATAAGGATCTGAAGTTGGATTTCTTGAAGAGACATACCTAGTAAGGATGCAAATGTTTATGAGGGTTGAGTGCCAAGGCATTGGATTCTAGTGAGACTTGGAGTTATAGAACTATGAAGCCTTCTACAATTTTTGCTTCCACTACAAGATAGTAGAAAAAGAAGCATCATGCAAATGTCCAAGTTGGGGCTCAATAGAAAGAGTTATTTGATTGATGTCCCTATCATAATAAGCTTCTACTTGGTGGTCTAGAAAGAAGTTCAAAAATTGTCATAGACCTTCCTTTATCTTCCTATAAGGAAATACAACTCTTCTACATGAGCTCACGCTAGTTATGCCACAAAATTAAGAGAGACCAATGAAAACGATATGTATTCTCAAATATCTAAAATTTCTTTATTATTGTGGATGATTTTAATTTTCCTTTTCCAAGGATTTTTAGGTCCAACAAGAATGACAAAAACACTAGAAAAAAATATATCAATAGATATCTTAGCTCCTTATATATTTAATACCAATCTCACTTCCAATTTGTATTAGTAGAGACTTATCATTCAAAATATTATTACCCATCAATTAATTTATGAAATCTTAACATTAATGGTATCACATTCTAAACCACCATTAAAACAAGTTAAATTAATTTGGATGGTCCTATAAGTATTAATCCGTATATATACATGTATTTATATATTGCTACAATGGAAATAAAACTAATAAAAAACTTTACTAGCAAAACTTCTCGCAACTTGGATTTCTACAAAATCCACTATATCCAACCCATAGACCAACTCAATTTAAGTTTACAAAAATTTAATTATCATGAACAAATTGCAAACAAGTTGATAGTGAATATTTAAAACAATCCTGTATTATCATGAATGTCATGGGACAAAAAAAGGACATTAATTCAAATGTGAATTTCCAAAAGTAACAAATCTCGTTTTATAGAAAAAAAAACAAAACCAGAAGATTAATTCAATTGTGAATTTCCAGAGGATTAATTCAATTGTGAATTTCCAAAAGTGACAAATCTCACTATAGAAAAAAATAAAAAATCAGGTAAACACTCTTAAACTTTATATTTAAAGATGTTAACAACATTTTTTTTAATTCCAACATAACAAGATTAACCACATAACAAGAGGTAAATATCAAATAGATAGAGGAAATAGGATTGGTTTTTCTAATTGTATATTCTTTTTCCTTTCTATGTTTTGAATCATAGACCAAACCTCTAATATCCCAACATCATAATTACATTAAAACTTAATTAAGTTTAAAGGAGTTAACCTATTTACTTTTTAACATTTACTTAATATGATTAAAAAATTATTGTGTGACCATTTAATTGCCAAGTTCAAATGATTAGTAAATTTAATTGAAATTATAAATTTACTTCAATATTATTTTTTTCTCTACATTTACATTTCTGCCACTTTTACCAAATCTACCATGTCAAGACAAGGCCATTAATACTGCATCATTTCCTGGATCGATTATTTACTGAACTTGGATGTCAATTAGGGTTTTCTTTAACTAAACTCTCTAGAATTTTACCAGCTAAAACCTTTCGACATTCACCAACCACAAATTTACAGCTATACTAATTTAGGTTAAAATGATTCCCGCCTGTCAAAGCATTGTCATGTCCAAAAAATTTTTTTTAACAAAGTTCTTCTTAGAGAAATGCTCTATCCTTTAGGGTTCTCTAGGAAACCTATTGATCACCCGGGAACAAGGAACAAATTCATATTCATCACGCAGGGCCAAGGAACAAATTTCCAGCATTCTAATCATTATCTTCAAACCAATATCATTATTGTTGCTGTTTTGATAGGTAGAATGTCATATCAATACTTCAACCAAAAGCCTTCAACATTTCGAACCAAAAACAATGGGAAAGGAAACCTGAGAGTCAAGGGTCGGGCTAGTTGACACATAAACAAACCAGTGATCAAACTCGTAATAAATAAACTGAGAAGCCCAAATAATACATGCCTTCATGCCAAACTAGACTGTGCTGAAGCCGCCAGGTTGAAACCATAGAAGCACAGACCCACAGTCTGTATATTATCTCAAACAGA
>SNQJ01S0171150.1:0-20474 GCA_010110895.2 Picea sitchensis | reverse complement strand
ATATCTACTAAAAAGCACAGATATCCCCATCACTTGTAACTTGATATATTGTTGGAGTCTGACTTGCCATATTGGAAATTTACGTTCCTACGTTGTAGGTATTATCTCTTTAATGTATTTATGAAATTCATTTATAATGATCTTTGTATACTTCCAACTGACTTTCATCCCAATATTTAGAGTTAACTTCAATTTCCATAGTCAATTCTTTAATTTTTCCCATGGACAAAGCAAACAACATCCATTTCATTCTATTAAATAGATCATATGACTTGTCTGTCTCTATATGTGTTAGGATAAATAAAGTTATATGTGATGGGAAAAAAACCCATATAATGTTTTTTTGAAAATCTGTTCAGTGTCGAAGATTCTTTGATCTTCTTGTGTGACCTCTGTGTTTGCTAGTTTTTTCTATATATTAACACACACCTAACATGATTTTTTATTTTCATGAGTTTTAAGCTCATTGAAGTTAATTTTGTTGAGATTATGTACCTTGGGAGGTGTTCCCCATGTGTTTGTGAGCTCACACGTGTGGGAAGTACTATGTACTTTGTGCCTTGTACTTTATGTCTAATTTAACTTTGACTTAGGAGATTAAAGTCAAAAATGAAATTTGGTCATTTATGCCTAAAATGACTATTAATTCACTTTGTCGGTGAATTAGGAGATATAAAGTGAACTTAGGGAACCTAACCCAAAGTGGGTTTGAGAGTGAGATTATTATGGGATGATCTCAACCTTGGATTAGACTTGAGATGGGATGATCTCAATGGTCTATTTTTTAGGTTTCCTTATGGAGGTTCAAGAGGGGCGCAATGGAGGAGGAGGAACTCATTCACTCATTTGTTCACTTGGAGAGTTTGAGAGAGAGAATGAGCATGAGGTTTCAGGCATTGTTTGAGGCTATCTTGGGTGCTTCCATCCATGGAGACAACCATAAATCTTAGGGCCTCATTTATTTAGTGGGGAGGTTCTTGCTTGGAGGAGGGCGCACTTGGTGAGGAGGGTGCATCATCAACAGGGAGAAATTTCAGAGCTCAGATTGCAGTGAGGTCTATTTCAAAGGGAGGCTACTCATCAGTATTAGAGTATTGTGGAGGGGTTTCTTCATCAGAGCTTCCAGTTGGCATCTAGCTCCAGTTCAGTGGTCTTGTCAGCATTCATGGAGGGCGCACCATCCTAGGTTGCTCTTGCTTCAGTTGGACTTGTGTTATAGCTTGGATCAAGCTGTTATTGTATCAGGCTCTTCTATATATTGTACTTGTTCTATTCCACCTTGCATTCTCCCTATATTACACTTATATTCCAAACTGGTTTTCCCTGGGGGGGTTTATCCAGGGTCATGTTGACCAAAAATACCTGTGTTCATTTTCATGTATGTTAGAGTTTAGAACTACTGTATTTTCAGCTGTAAATATCTCTAGGTGTGTTATATATATTTCGGTATGCATGTGCTAACCCTTGGTGACAAAAACTACATGTTAGAGCACCAAAATTGCATATGTAACTGTAACAAATCAGCAAAGAAGTTCTTGAATTGTTGGTTGTTATAAAATAGCAGCAAAACCTTCATTGATAGTTGAAACTTAGAGCCAACTTGAGGTCGAAGATAGACCTAGTTGGCAACTTGATAGGACCTGGAAAATCTTCATGGTATCAGAGCTTCGTGGTTGATTTATGAGTAGTTTTGGACAACATATGAGTGGGTTCTTTTAGACACCTTCTCGACAGATTTTGTGGACAACCATTGACAGAGTTTAGTGGCAGCTTGTTGGCAAAATTTTGTAGAGGGTTGTAGAGCAGTTTGTGGACATTTTCGTCAGTCTCTTTTCACACCTACATGGTAGAAGTGAGGCTGATTTTTCATGACCTCTTTTCACACCTATATTGCTAGGAGTGAGGTCAGAGTTCACTTGCCTCTTTTCACACATGTGTTGACAGGAGTGAGGCAATGTTCCTTTGTAGTTGGAGAATCAGTTGGAATGTAGTTTGGTAGTGATGTCAGCATCTCAGATGTGTGTGGAGGATAGGCTAGCTGGGGCTAAAAACTGGTCACCTTGGAAGGACAAGATTATATTTTTCTTGGAGGACCTCGAACTATGGGACATAGTTGAGGCAGTTGTTCTTGTTCCCCCTGCTACTACTCCCGTCTTGTTAGCAGAGTTCAGGAAGAGGAACAACAAGGCAAAGAGGACCATATGTGATGCAGTGCAGGATCATATCATTCCCCACTTCACTGGGAAAGATGATGCATATAAGATGTGGGCATATCTATGTAATCTTTATCAAAGCTCTAATGAGAATCAAAAGATGGTTCTGCATGATCGACTCAGGGGCATTCGCATGCTCAAGAGTGAGTCGGTGACTTCTTTCCTTGGTCGATACACCTAGATCATAGACGAGCTTGGAACCGTTGGAGAGGTGGTGGACCCAAATTATGTGGTGAGGACAACCTTAAAAAACTTAGCCAAACCATGGGGTCCATTCGTTCATGGAATTGTTTCTAGGGAGGCCATGCCCACATGGGAGATGAAGTGGGATGACTTCATCCAGGAGGAGACTAGACTTGTAGCAGAGGCTTGTGGACAGAAGAAACACCAAAAATAGTTAGTTCAGGGTGATGAGGATCTTGCACTTTGGACAAAGGGAAAGAAGAAGTCTGGTCGAGTAGGTCGGCAGGGTCCCAAGTTTGGGGCCCCACCATAGGGAGGAGAGAACAATAGTGGGCAAAAGAGAGATATGAGCAAAGTGAAGTGATTTGTTTGTAAGAATTTGGGGCATTATGTTGGTTAGTGTTCCAATAGGAAGAAGAAGAGGGGTGATACCGAAGCTACAATAGAGGAGGCAAAGTTTCACACTCAGTTCGAGAGTGAGTGTGTTTTCCTCATATGTTGCACTTCAGTTGAGACGACACCCGGTGTCTGGTATATTGATAACAGGGCTTCGAGCCATATGACTGGATTCAAAGAGCATTTGTCTGATCTCAGAGACAGTGAGGTCAGGATGGAGATTTCCCTCTGAGATGACTCCTTGGTTAGAGTTGTTGGGATTGACATTGTTACCTTTCAGAGAGATGGAATGCCACCTATGTCATTCATGGATGTTCTCTATGTCCCTGGGATGAAGAATAATTTGATTTTAGTTTCTACCCTCCAAGATAGAGGTGTTGAGGTGTAATTCAGAGGGACTGAGGTATTCATTCACCCTAAGGGGTCCTCGCTTGCCTTAGGACAAGTGATTGGAGCGAGGGATGGTAAACTGTTCAAATTAATTTTTCATCCTCTTCATGCATTGGCAGTGAGTAGCGACATCAGACATACAAACATGTGAGCTATGGCACCATAGGATGGCCCATATACATCATGGAGCTCTTGAAGGACTGAGAGAGGTTGTGACCGGAGTGCCACATATTAGTATAGAGCATCAAGATGTTTGCATAGGGTGTGCGCTTGGTAAGTTTAGCAAGGCATCATTCCCCAGCAGTGACACCAGGTCAGCTGGGATACTGGATTTAGTACACACTGATGTGTGTGGGCCCATGACTCAGAAGTCCTTGAGTGGTTGTGAGTACTATCTCACATTCATTGATGACTACTCAAGGAAGATCTAGATCTATTTCCCGAAGACCAAGAGTGAGGTCTTCAAACAATTCCAAGAGTTCAGAGCTCTTATGGAAAACCAATCTGGAAAGAGGATCAAGGTCTTGCGGTCCGATAATGGGGGAGAGTATTCCTCCACGTAGTTCATAGACTTTTTTTCCTAGCATGGCATTATAAGAAAGATGACCATACCATACAACCCCTAGCAGAACAGGGTTGTCGAGAGGAAGAACTGGGATATCACCGGTGCAGCGAGATCCATGTTGCACGATCAGAATTTGCCTTTGTACCTATGGGTAGAGGCGAGTGTTACTGCAATATACCTGCAGAACAGGAGCCCCCACAGGATATTGGGGAAGATGACTACTTAGGAGGCCTTCACTGGTAGGAGGCTTGATGTCGAGCACATCAGGATTTTTGGGTGCTTGACCTTTTCTCATGTCCCCTCAGAGAAGAGGACAAAGATAGACCCCACAACCCAACAAGGGATTCTAGTTGGATACCAAGAGGTGTCCAAAGTCTATCGTATCTACATTCCATCACTTAGGAGAGTGGTGGTGAGTAGAGATGTCATATTTGAGGAGGATATGGATTTTCAGATATCTCTTGAGTCGAGATTCAATGTGGAGGATGATGCATAGGTGTTGATTGATGTCTCAGAGGGAGCACAACCTTAGGTTTCCAGTATGATAGTATCAGGGGTGACAGGGTCACCATGCACAACTTCAGGGTCACAGTCATAGGGTGTTTAGTGAGAGGGGGAAAAGGCTTCAGGATCTCAGAGTATTGAGACTAGCCCTGAGGAAGTTACTCTTGGGCAGAGAGACCTTACTTATCCATTGGCCACTTCAGGGAAGAGGATACCTATATGGTTTTAGGAGACCCTGAAGGAGGCCAAGGAGAACGTAGGGGATCCCAAGAGCCAGATCAGAGAGAGTACACCTCCAGTCAGATTTGGTTCATATTTGGCTTTAGTGACGAGTATCACAGATATTGAGCCACAAACATTTGCGCAGGCAGTGGACTAGAAGGTATGGAGAGAGGCCATGGTATATGAGTATGACTCCATTATGTGCAAAGATGTTTGGGAGGTGGCTCCAAGGCCAATGGGGAAGTTAGTTGTGACTTCCAAGTGGTTGTGCAAAACCAAATATGCTCCAGATGGAAGCATAGAGAAACACGAGGCCCATTTTGTGGCGCAAGGCTTCTCTCAGATAGAGGGAGTGGATTATGATGAGACATTCAGACTAGTTGTGAGATACACCTCGATCAGGAGCATTATTTCCATAGCGATAGAGATGGGTTGGAGCATTCACCAGATGGATGTGAAGACTGCATTTCTAAATGGCTTTATAGATGAGGAGGTGTACATTGAGAAACCACATGGGTTTGCTGTGAGTGAGAGGGAGACTCACGTGTGTCTTTTGAGAAAAGCACTTTATGGTCCGAAGCAAGATCCCTAAGCTTGGTATTCACGTATTGACACATACTTTCTTCATATGGGCTTAGAGAAGAGTGATGTTGATCCTAACCTCTATTACATCATTAGAGGTGAGGACATGCTCATTCTCATTCTATATGTGGATGACTTGTTCATCACAGGAGATGAGGATCTCATAGAGGAGTGCAAGTTGGGACTTGCATCAGAGTTTGAGATGAGTGACATTAGTTTGATGCACTATATTATGGGTATGGAGGTATGGCAGAAGGAGGGACACATATTTCTCGGGTAGGGGAAGTATGTTGCAGATATTCTGAGCAGATTTTAGATGGATGATTACAAACCTATGTCGACACCCATTGTTACCAACTGGAAGAAGCTTAGTGCTTCATATTCCCAGTTGGTAGATGCTACAATTTATAGGTAGTTGATCAGTTCACTTATGTATCTAGTCAACACTAGACTAGATATATGTTTTTCCATGAACACTCTCAGCCAGCATATGGTAGAGCCGATGAGTGTTCACTGGATTGGGGAAAAACATGTGTTGAGGTACATTGTTGGGACAACTGATTTTGGCATAGACTATATCAAAGGTGATGGGGTCAGTTTGGTGTGCTACACTGACTCAGACTGGGCAGGATGTGCTACTGACAAGAAAATCACCTCAGGGTGTTTCTTTGGTTTGGGGTCAAGACTTGTTTCCTGGTTCAATAAGAAGAAGAAGTCAATTGCTTTGAGTTTCATCGAGGCAGAGTACGTGGCGGCGAGTTGGGCCAATTGCAAGGCCATTTGGCTTTGTATGATGTTGATAGGATTATTTGGTCATGAGTTTCCATCGACCGTCATACCCTGCGATAATTAGAGTTGTATCAAACTCTCTAAGAATCCATTTTTCCATGACCGGTCAAAGAAAATTGAGATCAAGTATCACTTCATCCGATATTAGGTTCAGAGAGGGGTAGTGCAATTACAGTATACATCAACTGACGAGTAGATTGCAGACATCCTCACCAAGGCCTTGCCAAGGGGAAAACATGTCTACTTCAGAGACAAGATGGGCTTGGTGAGAAACACCTTCCTCGGTAAGAGGGAGTGTTAAGATTATGTACCATGGGATGTGTTCCCCATGTGCTTGTGAGCTCCTAAACACATGTGGGAAGTACTATGTACTTTATGTCTAATTTCACTTTGACTTAGGATATTTAAGTCAAAAGTGAAATTTGGTCATTTATGCCTAAAATGACTATTAATTCACTTTGTGGGTGAATTAGGAGACATAAAGTGAACTTAGGGGACTTAACCCAAAGTAGGTTTGAGAGTGAGATTATTATGGGATAATCTCAACCTTTGATTAGACTTCAGATGGGATGATCCCAACGGTCTATTTTTTAGGTTTATTATGGAGCTTCAAGAGGGGAGCAAAGGAGGAGGAGGAGCTCATTCACTCATTCACTTGGAGAGTTTGAGAGAGAGTATTCATTTATTTAGTGGGGAATTTCTTGCTTGGAGGAGGGAGCACTTGGTGAGGAGGGAGAATCATCAAAAGGGAGGAATTTCAGAGCTCAGATTGCAGTGAGATATGTTTCAAACGGAGGCTACTCATTAGTATTAGATTACTGTGGAGGGGTTTCTTCATCGGAGCTTCCAGTTGGCATCTAGCTCCAATTCAGTGGTCTTGTCAACATTTATGGAGGGTGCACCATCCTAGGGCGCTCTTGATTCAGTTGGACTTGTGTTGCGGCTTGGATCAAGCTGCTATTGTATCAGGTTCTTCTATATATTCTACTTGTTGTATTCCACCTTTATTTTTCCCTATATATACACTTATATTCCAAACTGGTTTTCCCTAGGGGGGTTTTATCCAGGGTCATGTTGACCACAAATACCTGTGTTCATTTTCATGTATGTTAGAGTTTAGAACTACTATATTTTCAGTTGTAAATATCTCTAGGTGTGTTATATATATTTTGGTATGCATGTGCTAACCCTTGGTGACAAAATCTACATGCTAGAGCACCAAAATTGCTTATGTAACCGTAACAAATCAAAAAAAAAATTCATGAACTATTGGTTGTTATAAAACAACAACAAAACCTTCATTGATAGTTGAAACTTAGAATCAACTTGAGGTCAAAGACAGACCTAGTTGGTAGCTTGATAGGACCTGGAAAATCTACAAATTTAAACTATGTGAAAAGAAGGTGTCGAGATAGAGGAAGATGCCCTTTTCCTGAAACTTTTATCCATGAGAAGCAAGCCCACTTTGCAGAGGTTGATCTACAATTTCTCTCCAGGAAGAGGGCATCTTTGTAACATGCCTATCCAACTGAAATATTTCTAAGATGCCTATGACAGTCCAGTATATTACCAACTAATATATTTGTAACATGTTTATCCAGTTGATTGTGTTTTGGCAATGATAAAATTTTTTGAAGGTTTTTACTTCTGCGGATATTCTTGCAGATGTATTTACAAGTCTGTTGACCCTCGAATCTGTTAGAACAAAAATGAAAACCTAACGAGGATGTCAATTTTACTGTGTTTTTATAGATGTGGTACTCATCTTTGTGTTTTTCCTAGGGTGTGTATAGTTCAAATGTGGGACCTAGAGAAAGTCTGTCGTAATGACTTAAAGCAATACAAAACGATAGAAAGTGTTTTTTGTTTTGTTTTTTGAAATAAAGGTTCTTGGAAAATAGGACCAAGAATCACACACATTAAACATTCAAATTAAAAAAAACACAATTTCCTGACATCCAGCATAGTTTAAGATAAAGATTTTTGAGCACATAAAAATAAAAGAAGATGACCAACATCATAAAGAGAACTAACTTTGCATTCTGAAAACATGGTTACAAGGCACCGTCGAGATTGTTCCCGAAATAGTTTTCTTTGAAATTTCTCAAAAAATAGTAATGTTTGTTACATATTCTTTGAAATTTAAATGCGTTTGTCATATAAACTGGGATTGGGGCTCCCGCGGATCATAAAGGAAACAAGTACAAGAAATAGAATTGTAGAAATAAGAAGTGGGCGACGATAGACAACAAGACCTGAAAAGAAGAAATTGGAAGTTATCAGTCTTTCTTTAGACATTTCTATTTAAAGAGGTGGAATAACTGGATTGATAAAGAAATAAAGATGTGATCAGTATAGACTTATTATGATGGTATCTCTCTCCCCCTTTGTTATTTTCTTGTTGATGCCTTTTTATTGCTCTCGTCGACAGTTACTGGAATCGTGCCAACCGCTTGTTTTCCTTCGTCGATGAGCTTGTCGATTGCCCTTTGGAGCCATTCTTCAATGTAGCTTCTCATGGGGGCCATGTTGATCTCACGCCTAATTTTTATGTTAAAAATCTCTCTTTAAAATTCCCTTAGATCAATAGAAAGATCACACAGAGCCTCTTCAATTTCTTTATTTTTTACTGAATAGTCCACTAGCTAGTTGTCCACATCATCCTGATCAAATTCAAGGATGTCGCAAAAATTTTTGAAAGACAACCCGTTAAATTTATCAACTTGTTCATCAAAGGCTTGCTTGGTTAAGAACAAGAAGTGGAGGATTAATTTGGGGTCTTGGACCTAGTTGGTACTTCCAGTTAAGTCTATTTTGGTCATCTTTCTGAATAATTCTTCTTTCTTTGATACAACTTGTTCACATGATTGGACAATGAGATGTAGGTTCTTAACTTTCTCTTTCTAGCATGCATTTAATTGTTTGATCTGGTTTGGGGAGGGGAGATATTCTTCTCTTATTCTCATTTCTGTCATGTTGGTGACATTGATGCCAAAAGGGGCAACCGTGTCTAGATAGAAACCTTCTTCATTTTTAAAATTTTCCTGCAAATATTCTTGGAAGGCATGTGCCCTTGTTCCAAAGGAAGCTATACTTTTTGATGTTTCTCGAGCTTCAGTAGTTAGCTCCATTCTTTTCTTGATATTCTTCTCCACATAGCCTCTACACGATGTAAGGAGGCTGGAGGATCCTTTTAACTTGGTTGCAGGGGTGGAAGGCACGATTATTGCTAAAGGGATGGAAAGAAATGGGATAGGAATCAAAGATTCCTCCAATTCCTTGATTCAATCCTTCAGCATGGCATTCTCTGCCTCAAGGCCTCCAATAGAATCATCAAGAGCATATTCGGTTGCTCGGTGAATTCAAGAGATTTGGGATGACTGCATGTTCCTAAGGTTAATCTCTGAACGAGATTTCCCTTTCTTATTTTCTACATCTCTCATTTCAATAATTAAATTTTTAGATTTGCTATAAAAAACAACGCTTTGGAATACGAATGTTTCATCTTCGTAAAAAATATCTATCTCAGCTATTTCCATTAGGGGATTATGGTTGATCGAATCCCCAGGCTGATCAATGTTGGGGAATACATTTTTGAGATTAGTCTCAAGTTCCATGTCTTCACTTTCAGTTTCGGGCTCTTTTGCTTCTTGCACAATGTTTTTTCTCTTCTTCCTCACCCGAAGCTTGCGAGAACCATCAATTTTACCTGGAGGAGGGTTCTTATGTCCTCCTCTGTTTGAAGAGTTGTGGGTTTATTTCTTACTGGGGTGGGTCATTGGAGTGATGCTTCGGGATGTCGTACTCTTGGGAGTGGCATCTGGAGATTGGACACTCTTCTCATCGGGGCCTTTTCCCTATTGTTTGTGCAATTCATTAGTGCTTTTCAATGTCTCTAGGTCGTTAGCATCAGGAGAAGGAGTTTTCTCGTGATTGTCTATGTCTTCATTCAAGAGTGTATGGATAAAAGAATTGTTGAAGCCAACTGCAAGTAAATGTTTTTAAAAAATCACATTAGGGTTGAACCCTCTCAAGCTTTCAACATATATTAGGTTCAATTTGTTGAAATGGCTTGTGAATTTGACAATCTTATTGATGTTCCTGAACATGAAGTCCCCGACTTTCCAAGGAAGAGGAATGAACTGTTTTTTTCTCTTCTCATGGAAAAAATGCAACCAGTAGTTGTATTGCCTTGCTATTTCTATAACAAACATTATGTTCGTAATGTGACATGGAAGGAAAGAAAGATTTTCCTTGGAGCCAAAAATCGTTATTACACTGTAATTATCCATTTGTTCAAGTGTCCCCTTCTTTTCCAAAAACTTGGTTGCCTGGTCATACATCTAGGGAGCATCCTTTCCTAACAATAAATCTTCGAAAACTGAGACAAAGTCATCAAAAACCTCATAAAAATAATGGGAGGCCTTGTGCCTCCATAAGGCCTTGTACCAGAAGGTTACTGGGTTGAATTCATAGTTTACCTTCTTGGACAAAGACAATTTTGGAAATGGACAGCAATGCGCCATCGCGAAAACCAAGTAGGATGACATATGAAATTTATTCTCCTATTTGAATCATGACAATTGGGAATATATTTCAATGGAAATCAACTTCCCCCAATAAAAAATGGCTTGTTCCTTGACGGTGAAATACAAAATATAAAGAATCATGCGGGAAATGCTTGATGTGGATTCATGTCCCGTTATTCTCGTAAATATCCAGGCAATTTCTCGGAATGGATTTCTAAGCGAACTAACCTACAACCTTGTGATATCTTCAGGAAATGTCGTTGGGTCTTCCAGGAACTCAGGTAAGAGGTCCAACCCATTATCATGCTTTTTTAGGAACTCCTTGCAGTCTTCTCGTCTAAAGGTCAATGTTGGCTCTGACAATCTCAACATCTTACGGAAGACTTGAGGTGACAAAGAAACATGAGAGTGGTACCAAAATGGAATAATTCTTTGTCTTCAAATATATCTCTCGGCGTACCAAGAGACCACCTCCTTACAGTTAAAGACTTCAGGGACACAGCCTGCATGAGCAATTCTAGAGGTCCAAATTAATTCATTTTGGGGGGAAGGGGATTAGTAGTAAGAATATGCACTGGACCACTGGAAGTTCTAGTCCTCACGCCTGAAGATGTTCACTCTATCTCCATGGAACTGCTGTTGAGTTGCTGCCATAATTTGACAAGAACGTCTGTTTTCTCCAGACGATGTTTGAAATGAACATTCGAAAGGGATAATATAACCCTCCGCAAATCTTGGTCCAATGCGTGTGAATGGGAGATCTCCTCGAGCCTTTCACTCATAAATGACAATCTCTATGGTTCCTGCATGATGAGTTGTTAACATTAAAGCTTGCTAATTGCATAGTGAGAAAGAAGTGTGAAGGTGGTAGGGACGACAAAGAGCAATTAAGGATTGGAGATTTTGTGAACCCGCCAACTTGATGACCCGCGAAAGACATTCTATGATGTTTGAAATGAACACTCGGAAGGGATAATATAACCCTCTGCAAATCTTCGTTTAATGCATATTAATGGGAGATCTCCTCATGCCTTTCGCTCATTAATGACAATCTTTACGACTCCTGCATGATGGGTTGTTAGCATTAAAGCTTACTAATTGCATATTTAGAGAGAAGTGCAAAGGTGATGGGGATGAGGAAGAGTGATTAAGGAATGGCTAAGTATGGAAAGCGATCGTTCAGGCTTCAAAATAGGGTCACAAGGGATACTCAAGAGAGGTGAGGGCCCGACGGTCAAATTGTATGTCTTGAAACTTTTGAGTGCAAAATGTGTAACAAAAAAGAGGGCATGATGGGGCAGTCCAACGATCAATTTGTATATCATGGAACTTTGGGTGTTTTTTGTAGGCCACAGAACAATGGAAGCACAATATTGAGCTTGCCTATCCGGTTAACCGCAATCGAAAAAGTGGCTAAGTATGGAATAGGGAAGCGGTCGATCAAACTCGTTTTCACTAATATATTGAAATTTGTAATGGATATCCCATTACTTGGAAAGATCTTTTCTGCATGTTTCTGGACTAGTTGTGTAAGGATAGTCAATGTGACTGTCTCCTCGAGCCTTTTTCTCATTAATGACAATATTTACAGTTGTTGCATGATGATTTGTTAGCATTAAAGCTTACTAATTGCATACTTGGAAAGAAGTGTGAAGGTGGCGGGCATGGGGAACAACGATTAGGAATTTGAGATTTTGTGAACTTGCCAACTCGATGATTCGTGAAAGAGATTCCAAGAAATGTCCAACTATGGAAAGCGATTAGACGAGCTTCAAAATAGGGTGACATGGGATCCTCAGGAGATGTGAGAGCTCGACGGTCAAATTGTATGTCTCAGAACTTTTGAGTGAAAAATGTGTAACATGGAAGAGAGCATGATGGGGGAGTCCGACGGTCAATTTGTATATCATGGAACTCCGGGTGTTGTTTGTAGATCACAGAACAATGGAAGTGCAATCTAGATCCCGCCTGGTCGGGAATCTGCGATTGAAAAAGTGGCTAAGTATGGAATGGGGAAGTGGTCAGTCGGAGTCATGATATAAAAGCATTAGTGGAAATGTGAACTAGTGAGTCTGTCAACCCGTGCACTTAGAAATTTTCAGAAAAACGACTAAGTAACCACAAAGAGAAAGTAGAGGGAAAAAAGAAAGGGGAATTCGGTTAAGTATAGAAGAGGGAAAAGAAGGGGATAAAAGAGAGTGGGAAAATAGAAAAGGGGAGGGAAATTTTCGGAAGCGGGAATTGGTCTCAAACAAGCCCCATTGTTGCAAAATCATCATTTTCTAGTCCAATATTTTATCCACATACTCATTTTGTATTGTGTTTGTATCATTAAAAAGGGTGTGAGCAAATGAAAATATAAATTATATCTTCATTTTTTAGCTATAACTATGTATAGTTGATTTACAGGCGATATTCATGTTTGTCTTTTGTAGATAACAGTGGGTTAGGATAATTTTGCATTCTTACTGTGATAAGGCCTTAAAAAAATTAGAATAAGTAACAATTTTTTCCAATTCAATTCTCACACAAAAAAATTCTCTGATCCCATAAGATTCATCTTTGTTGATCCGATAATAGGGAGGTCGATTTGGTATATTGGGCTATTGGTCATTTCAGTCGATTGTGGTGCGTCAGCTAATGCTTTGATGAATATTTGTTTTTATTGCAACCTGTGGGAGTAATTGTGTTTTTGATGCATTGTTTAATGCCTTGAAATATTATTTTAAGTATTAAACTTCTTGCAACAGATTATTCATTGAATGGTTTATTGTTTCCCTTTGTTTTTACCTCTATTATTTCACTTGTCTGTCATTACTCTGATACTAGCCAAGGAGAACCCTCATCCATATCATCTTTCCAATTTGACCATGCTTTTGTCTTGGTGAAACAACTCTCTAACTCACCAAAAAATTCAGAAGAATAACCATTCCAAATTTTCGGTGGCCTGGCTCTGCCCTTTAGCACTCAGGTGCAAACTTTAGGAGCAACAGTTACTATGAATTCAATTAAACAACTCTACAGTCTCTTCAATCAAAGAATATAGAAAGTGAGTCATAGTTGTACTTTCCAAGATGTGTTTGCATAAGATAAGCATAAAAAATCTATAGAGAAATCAATGGAGGGTTGTTGAAACAAACTTATTGTACTGCCAACTTGACCACAACTATAACAACGATGAACTTGAATTTTAATATTGTGGTTGATTTCATAGTCCCATTTGACTTCAGCTAGCATATATCATTTTTTTTCAAAATATTTGCGAAGAAAAAATTTAGTAATTTCATTAATAAAGTAAA
The DNA here is from genome assembly GCA_010110895.2 of Picea sitchensis. Classification (NCBI taxonomy): domain Eukaryota; kingdom Viridiplantae; phylum Streptophyta; class Pinopsida; order Pinales; family Pinaceae; genus Picea; species Picea sitchensis. Next base: position 6,802 of record SNQJ01S0171150.1, on the reverse strand, counting down.
AGTGTTCAAATAGAGGCCAGGGGATGGACAACCAATAGTATGCTTCTTTTTTGAGTTAAGGAATCAAGGAAGCGATAGGGAAATAAGAGATAAGTCTCTCAGTAAGGTTGATATGAGAACAAAACTTATTGGGTGGGGCCCCAACTGCTGCATCGTGAATTAGTGTTGCTATGTTCTATCTGCATTATGAATGTAATTGAATGTTGATTTGAAATTGTGTGTGAAATTCATTTATGTTTCCGTAGAAGCCTCATGTGATTGACACAATGCATTGTCATATAATTGTTCCATGATTAATATTTGATCAAATTACTTGAGTCAATACAATATTTAAGCGAGACTATTGAACCATGCAAACGAGAAGAGGTGTTAAATCCAACAAAGAAGCCCCAACCAAAATTCCAAGGCAATTTTTTAATAGTAAATCTATAAGAAAAATAGTGGGTAATATATATTTATCCATATACATTGGATTGAGTTCTTTGCACCAAATAATTGAACATACTTTTCACAAATACAGGTAGAGGAGTTACAAAAGAAAAACATGCTTACAATTATGTGTTGTTCATCTAGTGCAACAACATGCAGAAGGCATCAACAAGCTCTTGAACAAGCATACAAAACTGATTATCATGATTTTTTAGGAACTCCTTGTAGTCCTCTCCTCTGAAGGTTAATGTTGGCTTCTACAATCTCAACATCTTGTGGAAGACAATAGGTGAAAAAGAAACAGGAGAGTGGTACCGCAGTGGAATAATTCTTTGGCTTGAAATATATCTCTCAGCGCACCAAGAGACCACCTCCTTACAGTCAAAGACTTCAGGGACACAGCCTACACGAGCAATTCCAGAGGTCCAAATTAATTCATTTTGGACTGAAGGGGATGAGTAGTAATAATATGCCTTGGACCCTTGGGAGTTCTGGTCCTCACCCCCTAATATGTTAATTGTATCTCCACAAAACAAGAGATTGATTATGCAATTGAATAATTCTTTGGCTTGAAATATATCTCTCAGTGCACCAAGAAACCATCTCCTTATAGTCAAAGACTTCAGGAACACAACCTCCACTAGGGACAAATCCAAACCCTAATCCAAAACCCTAAAAATGAAAGGAAAGGATACATCTCTAAGGGTCAGGACCGCCATCCGAGTCGAGAGACTCAAACTCTCGTGTTGCAAAGCGGAAATTGCATTCAATGTCAGTTTATTCTCTGAAACCCCTTCCTTTGGTCTTCTTAAGGTCGCCATCGCCGAGCTGGGAAGTGCCCCCCCATTATGGTGGATTTCAATTTGGGCGCAGGTGTGGGAAAAATGTCTGCATTGCCATCATCCATCGTCGTATCATCGTCCATCAGATCATCTTCTTCTGGCTCAAAATCTATCGCACCAAACTCTGCGTCGACCATTATTTTGTGTTTTTCTACAAAATCCTTGAAATTTGGAGCGGGCGATGGATATACAAAGCGAATGCAGGATATACACATTTATAGGGTTACAAAAAAAATAAACACAGGGGGCAAGATATACACGTTTATAGGGTTATATAACAAATAAAAGTAGGGGGGTTGTCTAAGCAGGGCAGGTTGCCTTGGAATTCTTTGTCTTGAAATATATCTCTCGACGCAGCAAGGGACCATATCCTTACTTCCTTCTAGGCGGAAGGGGATGAGTAGTAAGAATATGCCCTGGACCACTGGAATTTCTAGTCATCATGCCCAAAGGTGTTTACTGTATTTCAACGGAACTATTGTCGAGTTGCTACCATAAGTTGACGAGAACACATGTTTTCTCCAGATGATGTTTGAAATGAACACTCGAAAGGGATAATATAACCCTCCACAAATCTTGGTTTAATGCGTATCAATGGGAGATCTCCTCGATCCTTTCATTGATTAATGACAATTTCTAGGGTTCATGCGTAATGAGTTGTTACCATTAAATTTTACTAATTGCATACTTAGAAAGAAGTGCGAAGGCGGTGGGGACGACGAAGAGAGATTAAGGATTGGAGATTTCGTGAAGCCACCAACCCGTTGACGCACGAAAGAGATTCCATGATGTTTGAAATGAACAGTCAGAAGGGATAATATAACCCTCTGCAAATATTGGTTTAATGTGTATTAATGGGAGATCTCCTTGATCCTTTTGCTCATTAATGACAATATTTATGGTTCCTGCATGATGAGATATTATCATTAAAGCTTAATAATTGCATATTTAGAAAGAAGTGTGAAGGTGGCGAGGACGGAGAAGAGAGATTAAGGATTGGAGATTTCGTGAACCCGCCAACCCGACGACCTGCGAAAGAGATTCCAAGAAATGGCCAAGTATGGAAAATGGTCGGTCAGGCTTCAAAATAGAGTCACAAGTTATACTCAGGAGACGTGAGGGCCCGATGGTCAAATTTTATGTCTTCGAACTTTTGACTGCAAAATGTGTAACACGGAATAGGGCATGATGGCGGAATTTGATGGTCAATTTGTATATCGTGGAACTTTGGGTGTTGTTTGTAGGTCTTGAAACAATGGAAGCACAATGTTGAGTGCGCTTGCCTGGGAACCGGTAATCGAAAAAGTGGCTAAGTATGCAATGGGGAATAAATCGGTTAGACTCGTGATATAAAAGCATGAGACATATTCGGAAAAGTGACTAAGTAACCAGAAAGGGAAAGTAGAGGGGAAAAAGAAAGGGGAATTTGGTTGTCAATTTGTATATCGAGGAACTTTGGGTGTTGTTTGTAGGGTGCAGAACAATGGAAGTGCAACCTTGTGCCCGCCTGGCCGGGAACCCACGATAAAAAAAGTGTCTGAGTATGGAATGGGGAAGCGGTCGGTCGAACTTGTGATATAAAAGCATGAGTGGAAATGTGAACGCGTGAATCCACCTACCCACACACTTGGACATTTTCCGAAAAACGACTAAGTAACCAGAAAGGGAAAGTAGAGGGGAAAAATAAAGGGGAGGGAAATTTTCGGAAGAAAGAATTGGTCTTAACAAATCCCCATTGATGGTCTTAACAGTAACTATGAAGTGCATTAGACAAAGTGATCAGGCTCTTCAGTCAAGGAATAGAGAAATTGAGTCATAGTTATACTTTCCAGGATGTGTTTGCATAAGAGAAGCATCTAAAAGTTATAGAAAAAACAATGGAGGGTTGTTCAAGTAAAATTATTGTACTGTCAACTTCACCGTAAGTATAACAACGAAGAATTTTAATTTTAATTTTATGTGGTTGATATCATAGTCCCATTCGACTTGAGCTAGCATATATCCTTTTATTTCAAAATATTTTTGAAGAAGAATTTTGGTAATTTCATCAATCAAGTAAAAGTGCTAAAATGAACTACATATTACATTTGTTTCACATAGCTTGCATTAAAAGGCCAGGAAAGTCTTGTATATTCTTTAAGATCATAGAAAAACTGCTAATATCCTGAATCTATCATCCAACCATAATTCAAAAACTGGGCCCATGAGAACCTTGAACTACATTACGAAATCACATGAACAAAAGTCTGCCAAACACAAGACAAGAAAAAATTAGCAGAGATTGGGCATTGTATCCAATCTATAACCAAATCCCCAAATGGGCACCAAGAAATTTGTTGATTACTATATTACTATGAACCAAGATCACTATGAACATTTTCTTCTGATAGCACTATGAACCAATATCACGTTGACCTGATAATGTTCTGAAATTACTAGTTATGGAAAAGAGTGTCATTTAACTTAATGGAGTTTGAGCAATGCCAAATTTGCAATATTATTGAAAATGCCTGATGGTTTCGTTCAGTGGAACAAGACATTTTGACGGCTCAAAGGATGGACCTGATTTATTCATATGAGGTCTTTCTTCATGCTTCTCATTCCTGGACTGAACAATCTTATGCACTTCCAGTTCACTTTGTCATGTCACTACAAAACTCTATTCATATTTTGATTGGGTAGCATGGACATATACAGATCAGAGTGTTTCGTTTCTTGTCAAGGCATGATATGATTTTTTTATTTTTTTTGGTTCAGTCGATATGCAGTATGGCATTGTCCTCATTTAATGTAAATTTTCTATGGACGTGAAAGTCGCATAACATGTAGACATTGTTTTCCTTTTTCTGTAGGTATACTTCATATGACAATTTTGCCAACCTAGGAAGCACATCTTGTAATACAGGTTGTCTAATTGTACAATGTACAATTGTGTTGAGGGTTCGGATGGCAGCATTGAGGCAATGTCTATTTATGTAAGGGATTTTTTTACTCCATCGTAGACAATCAATTGTGCCATCATTTATGAAAGCAGAGGTAGAAGCAAGAGAGTTGCATTGGGCACATATAGGTTCAAAGGGGGTCGAGTACACATTTGTTGCAACCAAAACACCCTCAACCTACACACGTGAGCATATTAGTTAATATATTGAACAATATAATATATATGTGTACAACAAAAAAGCTGCACAAAATTGTTTAAGTCAATTTTTATGTGCAAAGTGTGGATGGAATTGTAGATGTATACGTACAACAGTGGTCGAGCTAGTTAGTTTTTTGAGATCTTGTACTATGTTTGTTCGCAATTCTGTTACAAATATTGCTTGGGTTGTGCGAAATATCCTTTCTTTAACATCTCTTTTCTTTGTTATATTTTTTAAGAGCATAAGTGGAAATTTCCCTTTATGCAATTGTTGTTCCATTGAGGAAAATAAATTTCAATAGGTGTCGAACAATTGTAGCTGCAACATGGAACAATGTAATAGTTGTGTAAGATAACTGAGATATATGAGCATGTGAAAGTAAAGGACAAAACTGGGTATGGAGAATGGTACCATTTCCTTGTCATTGTCCGAGTCTCCATATTTTATATGGAGAATGTGTTGTGAGCCAACTTTTCTCACGAGTGTGAAAGTTGCACCAATGGTTCCAATTGGGTAAATGTCGTTGCTCTCTGCAAGTTGGTTGATTGTTGTGTTTGGTACAAAACGATATTGTGAACAAACTGTGGGAAATTTTTCCATAATACTTGTTTCATTGAGCGATATAATCCAATCACAATCACCACGGTCATATACTATTTTTGGTAATATATTGAAATTTGTAATGGATATCCCATTACCTGGCAAGATTTTTTTTGCATGTGTTTGGACAAGTTGTGTAGGGATAGTCAGTGTGACTGTCATCATGGCTTCGTTGTCTGTCATGTCAGCATGCATAATGCATCTAGTTTTTTTTTCCTTGTCTAAGTAGGTTCTATACACGACCATTATGTCCCCAATGAACACTTGTCCAGTTCAGCGGATGTTCAAGCCTTCTATTGATAGTATATTGGGTGTTATAAGCCTAGACTTGGTGACATTTTTTGAACAGAAAAAGTAATGTGAATGGTAGTTTGTATCTTTGTTTTTTTGCATAAATGTACAAGTAGATGCACAATTTGGATGAAGTTATGAAGGTCAAATTTTTGTAACCATACCTCTTAGTCCATGGAGCTTGCACTATGTTGGGCGATTCACTTGAGCTCGTCGATACTTCTTGTGAACTGAAAAGCATGTGTTGTAGATGACATCAACATATTTATCATGGCATAGATGAATAAATAACATAGGATATTTTTTTGGTAAACATAGCAATATCATAATGTATGAATATTTACCTTTGGCCTTGTCATTATGTTGATGTTTGCGATGGTTGACTACTCATGCCCATGTCACTCGTCCAACTTTTTCTGATGCAAACATGTGTACATTGAACACCACAACGAATAAATAAGCATATGCATTGTATATTGTTCATAATTGTTCTGGATGTCACATACAGGCTCAAAGGGGATCGAGTATGAAATAGGGTGTCAAGGAATATTCAGGAGACGTGAGGGCCCGAAGGTCAAATTGTACGTCTCGAAAAATTTTAGTGCAAAAATGTGTAACACGGAACAAGGCATGATGGGGGAGGCCGACGATCAATCTGTATATTGCGGAACTCCAGGTGTTGTTTTTAGGTCACGGAACAATAGAAGCACAGTCTTGAGCCAGCCAGCCCAGGAGTCCGGCTGTCAATTTGTATATCATGGAATTTCGGGTGTTGTTTGCAGGACACAGAACAATAGAGGTGCAATTTTGAGCCCTCCATCCCGGGAACTACGATAAAAAAAGTGGCTAAGTATGGAATGGGGAAGCGGTCAGTCAGACTCGTGATATAGAAGCATAAGTGGAAATTTGAACCCATGAGTCGGCCAACCCACGCACCTAGACATTTTAGGAAAAACGACTAAGTAAAGTAACCAGAAAGGGAAAGTAGAGGGGAAAAAGAAAGGGGAATTCGGTTAAGTATAGAAGAGGGGAAAAAAAGCGATAAAAGAGAGTGGAAAAGTAGAAAAGGGAAGGGCAATTTTCAGAAGCAGGAAGTCTCGACAAAGCCCCATTATTGCCAAATCATCATTCTCTAGTCCAATATTATATCCACATACTCATTTTATGTGTTTGATTTACTATCACTATTGGTATACCTTTTCGAAGATTGTACTTCATCTTCCTTTGCTATGGCATATAAGATTTCATCCTCTTGTCTAATTAGTTCGTTTCTTTCAATGTAGCAATGCAGAAAATACAATGGACATGAAGGTAAGTTGGTATGTAGAAATATATGTAAAAAAATAAATACAGTTCTATTTATTTCAATGTAGCAGTACAAAAAATATAATTGACATGAAGATAAGTTATTATGTAGGAAGATATGTAGTATCTACATATAATAAATTAGGTGCAAAGTAGTAGAATAAATATACAGACAATAAATGAAATACAAAA
>SNQJ01S0171148.1:16334-36884 GCA_010110895.2 Picea sitchensis | reverse complement strand
TTTATATAGGTGACGTCACATAAGTTTTGATCTCTTGCTTATGCTTGCAACGTTGTGACATGTGTCATCTATCTTGATAGATATTGAGTTATTGATTGCATCTGTAAGCTAATTTGATAAAACGTTGAGCTCTTTATCTTTCTTTGACCTATTGATTAAGGCTGACGTCACACCTATAGTAGCAACAATATAGGTGACGCAGATACTTTATATGTGTGAGCTATTTTGAGATATCTATTGCATAGACATATAATACAAGGTTTCATTATGAACATTGAATGCTCATTATCTCTTATGCTATGTTGAAGAAGTGATATAAATCTTTGCCTTGTTTAGCCATCATTGACTTCGTCAATAATAGCACTTAATCATTTTCTCATATATATGATAGAGATAGTCATTGATTGTGAAGTACTAACCCACTGCAAGCATATATTCTAGTTATTTGTCTTGTCTCGCAAACAGGTGCATTTCAATGGAACATATTCTTCTTGACTATCTCATTATTGGCAGTAATCTGTGGAAGGGGACCTCTCTTACCTTGATCCATTATCTTTAGCCCTCCATTAACCCAGATTACATAGGGACGTCTCCCTTGGACTAGCCCTCCTAAATAGAAAGAGCCCCCCATCGAGGTGACAGTGGGTGGGGAAGCTCATGTTACGCCGGTTTCAAGCCTTGACTCAAGCTGCCCAAACCCTTCCTACAAACTGTGCGATAACAAATCTCATTTGAATCACCATAACATTCCAAAAATTCTAGTGTTTACTTTTAATTAACTAACAACAACAAAAATAAATAATTAAATAAATAAATCAACTAATTAGTTAATTGCTCTCACAATCAACAAAATATTTCAGATTACCACCTTATGTTAAATTGAATGGAAATTATACAAATGGATATCATTTAACATCATCATCATCATCATTATCATCATTATTATTATTATTATTTAAACATGTACTTAATTTTCCTAGAGTAAAAACTTCATAAAATGCAAGCCATTGCTTAATGGACTAAAAACACGGAGAAAATTATTGCACAAAACAACCGCTTAAACTTAGATAGGTAAGGACTCTACCTAGTATACTTAACTACAAAATGATCATAAATAAAATAATAAATGGATTTTCAAATTAGTATGTAGATTAACATGGTTATGAATTCCAAAAAATTGTTATTGGGAAGAACTAAGGAAATTGGCTTAAGCATAGAAGATTTATTTATAAGTTGCCATAAAACACATGGCTAAACAATTTTAAGATATGAAAGAATTAAAGAACAAGTATAATAAAGTTTATTGAGAAACCAATACAACAAAACTGTAAATGTGACAAAAAGGTAAAACACAATCAATATACCCTCTAAGATTATATAGAGGCTTTAATTATCTACAAATAATATAATTTTAAGATATGAAAAAGTTAAATAACAAGTATAATAAAGTTGATTGAGAAACCAATACAACAAAACTATAAATGTGAAAAAAAATAAAACACAATCAACATACCCTCTAAGGTTGTATACCCTCTAAGGTTGTATAGAGGCTTTAATTATCTATAAATAATATAAAATGAATGGAATTAGAAATTCATTATTATAACTAGCTCTCAATTTCTATCCATATTTAAAAATAAATAAGATATATATATACCATGCACACTCCTTTTTCAACATTCCTATCCAAAGCATAAGTAAAACTTGTTATCACCCAAAACAATTTATTATAAATATACTCTTCAAAGAGTCATGAAAACTAAGAAGAAAAATGTCAATTCCGTTAATGGGCGTTAACAAATTTTGTTAGAATAATATCTCATTTTCCAAGGATCTATGGTAGCATGACAACCTTGTTTACGAAGCTACAATATTATAACACAATCTTTCATCATAACAGAACCTTTAGTGAAACATAGAAAAATAAATAAATATAGATACAAACTTGAGCACTCTTAAGCATATTTTTTTTTATATAAATATTTTAAATTATAACACTTCCTCATAGTCCAGAAGCGAGAGCATAAGACAAGAAAACAATATAAACTAAGCATAAGATAATAAAACAATATAAACTAATGTAAGTAAAATCCTGTGTTATATAACCAAGGAAAAGTGATATATAAAACTAAAAATATATATATAACCAGAGAAAAGAAGAAAAAACAAAATATACAAAACTCTTTACAATTTTTAGGAAATAATACTGGAATCAACCTCCTCTATAGGTAAACCTCTATTCAAAGTAAGATATCAACAAAAAAGGTTAACAATCCTCATTTCCACCTGCAATACAAGATATTTGAATCCTTTCAAACCCTTAATACCTACAACCCATTGTCAATTCCAATCCAGATTAAATTTATTTTACAAATTCAATTCCTGTCAATGTTCAAAAATTCTATTTGATTTACCTTTACCTACTAATTAATGTTGAATGAAAATAAAACCATTATATACTTGTAAACATTGATGCTCTTCAACTGGTTGGTTTTATGTTCCCGTTGCTTTCCCATTGCCAACTCACTGAATGCTCAATTTTCCTCCCAACCTTTCTTGGGGAATATTCCTTTCCCTGAGACTCCCTAGTTGTGTGAATTCACTACCCTTGTCTGACTGCAAAACACCACCCCACTCTCTCGATCACTAAGAGTTTTACAAGTCCTCCTTCATGAAAAATTCAGGTAACATTTCCCCACGTTCTTTTTCCTCCCCTTTCACCTCCAAATCTCCTACTATTTATAATCCTTCACTCTTTTGACACCTCACCCCCTGAGTTATGTTTATTTTGATAAATTCCAATAAACTTATTACCATAGTTGCACGGGAATGGGTAAGAAACATCCCCAATTAGATGGGAACAATTTTGGGAACTTGGTAGGTTTTGGGGAGCTTCAACATAAGGAAATGGGAGCTATGTTTTGAAAAATTATTTAGATAAAAAAACTTAATAATACTCACTTTATAGTTGTAGATATGAAAAAGTTTTAATGCATATGCTCCTTTTATTTTATTTTCTTTTTTGTTTATTATTAAATTTAAATTCCTTATGAATACTAATATAATATTCATTAATTAGTGTTCTACCCAAAGCCCTTCCTAAGTGGGAAATTAACACTTCTCACCCCCACCCAAAAGCCCAAAATCTAATTACCTCACTACCTCAGATGTCCCATAGTTTTGTTTTTGAGGAGCAAGGATTTCACATCCTTACCATGCAACTCCTGGTCCTAACCAGGCAATATGAACTCCATGTCCTTGTCTTCATCATATAAGTAGCAATATGGACTCCACATCCTCGACTCCGTGACATAGGTAGCAATATGGACTCCACATCCTTGTCTTCGTGACATAGGTAGCAATACGGACTCCACATCCTTGTCTCTGTGACATTATAGGTAGCAATATGGACTCCACGTCCTTGTTTCCACGACATAGATACCTTCCTTATATTTTTCTATTAAAGACTCCATGTCTTGTCAAGACATGGTAGTGAGTTCACACCCTTATGTTGGTGAGTTGGCAAGGCCTCACCTTGTAGCCTACACATACATAACCACTTGCATGCAAGTAATTAATGCATTAGTTCAATCATACATTCTCTTCCACAAGTCATTTTTTTATAAGTATCATGCTCCCTTGCAGAGGTTTATTGGTCATAATATAAGTAATTCGATTGACATGATTATGATTGTCTAAATCAAGGCTTTAAAGAAAAACAACAAATCGTGATCTACACTATAAACCATCCTAATCAATCATAGCACATCATTTCATCACAAGACATAATAACTCCATACAACATTCATGTACATTGTTGCCAATATATATCCACATATAAATATAAATAGTAAGATGTCCAAAACATTATAGAGAACTCTCCCTTTTTAGGTTCATATCCCAACATGTGTCTATAAAAAAAAAATTAACCCACAAGTACTTCTAAATATATTGTAAGTTCATGCAAGAGAGGGCATGACAATAATCTCTTTCCTATTCATAGATCTATGTGGAACCATAAATTTGTTGTCTTTGCGTGTGTGCGTGTGTTGTAGTCATGGCATGTTCTTGAGAAATATGATAGTGCAAGGCCTAACCCATAAATTATTGAAAGAGATTATTGTTGGTCTAGGTGAGATGCCTAGAAATGAATTATGTGACATTAAATCCCGATGCTATGGAGATGATTTTGTCAGTCTTGAATTTCCACATAAATAGTATGACGAACAATCTTGTCAAAATAATTTTCCTAATGCTTGATGCCTTCAAAATTAGAGCTCATCTGGTAAATGTTTTAAAGACATTATGGAATCACAATGTTTGTTGTTATGAAGCTCAATATTTCTTTAGAGATAGAGGTATAATTTTGTTTTACCTTAGTTTGGGCCATTCATTACAATATATTCCACATTGAGGAAATAATGACATATAAGTTTCTTCATAATCCACAATGAATCCTATCCATATTGACACAAAATAGGAAGAGGGTTTGTTTGTGTTAATTAGCCATTCAATGCATTTGGAGGTTGTGATTCTTTGAGAAATTGAAAATGGCCAAAGTTTGTAATGAAGTCATTTTTTCAAGTTAAGTTAGAAAAGGTTTTTTTGAAGCCAAAGTCAAGATGATGGTTGAGAGTCTATTAATGTGATGAGTCAAAGTCAAGTTAAATATGGAGTCAAAATCAAGCATTTATTAATGTAAAGAGTCCAATTCAAGTGAAAAGCAAAGTCAAAGTCAAGTGTTTATTGATGCGAAGATTCAAAGATTAAGTTAGGTTGAGAGTCTAGTTGAGTCAAGTAAATTTCAAAGGCAAGTTAAATTTAAGAAAATGTAAGTAAAGTAAATTCAAGTTGAAGTTTCAATTGTGTCATACCATAAAAATGGAGTGTCAATTAATTTTTCTAAGCCAAGGTCATAGGTTGTCTTATTGAACCTTGATATCACTCCAACAAACAACATTTATGTAGGTACAAAAAGAACAATATATATGAAAAATGAAGAAGATGTAGACTCCATATGACACGTTGATAACAAAAGAAGGAGAAAGAAAAAAGAATATAGATTCAATATAGACTCTTGGACATGCAAAAAATATGCAATGATGAGTTGACAATGAAGAAATAGAATGATGCATCAAAAGAAAGTTGAAAGAAGAAGAAGACAACTAGGCAAGTGGAGAAATAAGACAAATAATAAATGAAACATATGAAATAAAGAAGGAAAGGGTATTAAAGTGAAATATGCATGGACATATCATCAATAAAATGGAAAAGTGAAATCAAGAAAGAAAATTGAAGCAAAAATGGAAAAAGTATAATGAGCTAGTTCAACAAAGGATTGAAGAACAAACAAAAAACAAATAAGGTAAGAATAAGTAGTGGAAAATAATATTATGTGTCAAAAATTGAGATGCAAAAACAATTGAAGTGAATCCATAGAAAATGAAATACCTAAGAAGTTTGATGATCCTGCTTGATAATGTTGTTTTGATGATGGAAAATAAGATGGTCATGGTCATATGTTTGTAAAATGGCTAGATTATTTTTTCTTTGTGAAATACATATCCTAGGGAAACCCATTGGGTACTTTGTTTATTTTTGAGAATGTTACCTAGGGTAAACCAAATTCCGCGGAAGCTCTAGGCTTTGTCAAAAAAAGGCTCAAGGTCATTACAAAAATATACTCATTAAGAGCTCAACATGTCACTTGTGGGAATTGAACCTAGGTGGGGAGGATAACACTCCTTCACACAACGACATGGGCTAGACCCAATTGACCACCTCAAATGAACTTGTATGATGAATTTTTTTATATGTACCTAAGTCGAATGATTATGTAATGGTTGTAAGCCCTAATAAGGCAAGATACCTCCATAACTTGATTATTTATGGTTCATGATAAACCAAAAACCACTATGACAAATGAAGGGTTGTGGTCAAACAAAAACCACTTGGTGAATTGATGACTCGTGCTAAGTTGAAAACCACTTGAGATTCATAATGGTTGAGGGTAACTCACAAAACCCAAGATGTGGTTAAGGGTAAAAATAAGAAAACCCAAGATGATGGTTGATGATGATGAAGGGGAATTGGAAAAGTTTTTTGATCTAGAATTATTGATGAACCATGTATGAAAAAAAGATTCCTAGAGAACCGATAATATAGTGGATGGTGACCCATGTATTTGATGGATGGTGACTCTTCTATTTGGACATCGACAAAGTGATGTCTATATTTTTTGTAGGGACAAGATTTAGTGAAAAATAATCTCAAAGGTGAAGACTAAAGAAGATTGAAGACAAAGAGCATATAAGAAGAAGATGGAGATTGGACTAGTTGAAAAGATCAATTGAGGAGACAGAAGATGGTGATTGAATATTGAAATCACAAGTATTCATTAAAGGGGAGTACGAAGGATTAAATCTTACTTGTAATCATAATGTCTAAATCATATGAATGAGTTATAATGAAGTAGACCACACATATTGTCTATGTATGGATCAAAGATGAGGACAATGAGAGAAGTTAGGAATGCCAATTTCATGGAATTAGTTGAGAGATTCATTGAAAAATTATGGGAGATAGTTATGCATATGGTTGAACTAAATATCTTATTATGACATATTGTTATGGTCACCTATAAGGGACCTATTGTACAATAGAAATCCAAATGGGTAATGAATTATTGAATAGAATTTCCCGTTTGGGAGTTTCTTGAGTGTAAACTCTTGCTGTCCCTTGATTGATATATGTCTGAGTGTGTTTTTTACTAAGTTTTAAGGCCAATAGTTCATGCATGTAGCCAAATAGATCCTATGATATACTATCATTGAGCTTGGTACCCACACCAAACATTTAGCATGATCATAGCACAAATTTAGTATGTGAATGATCCTAAATATTTTGCATTGATAATAAGTTAAGTGGTTGGGTATTAATACCACATCATATGATAAAAATTACCAATTCATGCCTTGGTACCATGATATCCATTTGTAATAAGATCAAAATAGGGTTCAATGAGGCTACATGATGCATGCTCATCCAGGCTCATAGTACTCAATGTTACTAATAAGATCCACTTAGGATAACACACTTAGGGCATCGATCTATGTAATCTTTGAACAATCTCTTAGTCAGTAGAACAACAAGACACCAAAAGTATCCTCACAACTTTGGTGCATAGGGAAGTTCATTGCTCTGTTACCATTGCTTTAATTTTGTACTTTTGTACTAGTAACAAAACTGTATAGATTGAGCCTATATGCTTTCCTTATATGCAGGGTATTACCTTATATATTTGCACTACTAATTCTCTAGTTGATTTCTTATGCATATTTATGATTGTTATTGCATTTTATACTATTATATCTAGTCTCCTCCTCATCTGTTTGAATACACTTCCACCATAAGTATTGGTCTCCATATATCAACAATTGTTCCTCCAAATACCATTACAAGTAAAGTGTTGTTTAACAGAGGTTGTTTTTGTTGTTACAATATTGGGAATTAAATTCTTAAAAAAAACTTCATTAATGGTTGCAAAGCTTATTACAAAGGTTACTTATAACTAAAAATTCTTGGTGGTGGAGGTTTTCCTTGGTGTGTTATGTGTCCAAGCTCATTGGTGCACTATATATGAGAATGCATAGGTGTGGTATATATCTAGATTCACCGGTGCATTATAGAGTCATGCACGCTACTATACCCATATAGTGGTAGTCAAAACAAGAATGTTGAATTGTACAAGTTTTGGTATTCATCATAGCCACATTGATGCACATGTTACAATATGGAGCCTTGATGTGCACAATAATATTTAAGAGTGTCGAGGTGTCTATAAGAATTCAATGAATTNAGTGGTAGTCAAAACAAGAATGTTGAATTGTACAAGTTTTGGTATTCATCATAGCCACATTGATGCACATGTTACAATATGGAGCCTTGATGTGCACAATAATATTTAAGAGTGTCGAGGTGTCTATAAGAATTCAATGAATTGGTTCCCATATAGATATAAGGTGCATTGGTGTTGTCTGCTTCATAGTACATTTGTGCATTAATTATAAGCATCATTGAGTACAACATCTACAAAAGCATTTGTGTGTGTGGTAACTACAAGAGCACTAGTGTAGATAGTGGAAACAAGATTACTAGTGTATATAGTGGCAACAAGATTACTAGTGTATATAGTGGCAACAAGATCACTGGTGCATTTTGGTTAAACAACCCACGGTGCACTATCAATATTTTTCATGTCTGCAAAAACCTTTGTATTTTTGTTGATTTTTACAAATTTATGTCAAAAAATGATTCAAAAATTAAATAGTTATTTTAATGATATTGCTTTTGGTATTTTAATTGCCACGTTTTAGTTTAATCATTACATAATGTATTGTATTGTGTAATTAAGTGAATAAACCAAATGACACGACATCTAACGATTTTTTTTTCATTTTAATATTGTAAATTGTGCATGTATTTAATCGAGAACATAACATGTTAGAAAAACACTAAAATAGAATAATAAATCCCATGATTGTATTATTTGAGAATAAGAAACCCCATCATATTGATAGAGAACATCTTGATCAATTATAATAATTAAAATAATCAGGAACCCATCATACAAAATGTGACAATAGGCTCACCATAGAGAAAAAATGAGAGTTTTACAAAAATATACAACCTTGCTCTAACATACAAAAATTGTAACATTTAGTTATATTCATTGTTCATCGCTTAAGTTGCTTCCATTACTCAAGTTCCTTACACGACTCATCTCTTCATCACTCAAGGATGTTTTACTTGCATTACTTGCAATGATATGCTTCTTAGCTTGATTCTCAACCTCTTCATTATGCAAACATAGGAATCAAGTGTAACTATGATCATATCAACATTTACACTATAATATTTTTTATTATGAAGATTTGTGTGTTTTTTCTAATATATCATCATTGGTTTAGATATACCTAACTTATGAAATTTAGTAAACTTAACATATCATTTATTACTTCATGGGAATATTCATTGTTTCAAAGCCCTGTCTCATGTTAGTTGCCATCAAATCCTCTGTTGGCTCCACTTCGTACTTTCTTTCCTATAAATTTTACATATCATAAGAAAGTTCAAATATAATTAGAAGTATTTTGTTGTTTCAATTTTTATAAAATATGGGACTCTTAGATCTAAGGAGAATAGGGCATAATTTCCCTATTGGTGATGTCCTTCCACAAAACTGATGGAAGCCTCTTATATTTATAGATTTCACTAGCATACACACCTCCTCATACACAAAATTAGATAAATTGTTTATTTCCAAAATTAGGCATTATTCAACATGTAGGTAGCTCCTCTCCAAATTTGTAATTTATTTATTTATTAATAGGGTATTATCACTCCCCTCAGGTCTCACCTAGTGGTGATTCCAAAATTCAATTTATAAATTATAAATTAACCCCTATTTCCTTAAATTTGGATTAACAAGGCATACTATAGACTAAAAAACTCTGAACTTTGATTTTGAAAGTGTCAATGTCAACCTTTCTAAAGTGAAAAATTGGGTTCAAAAAGTGGCAATATTGGTTTTCAAAAGTGTGCTTTTCGATTCCAAAAGTGAAAATTTCTAATAATTTTAAACCCAAAAGGTGTGGTTTTTTATTCCAAAAGCACGATTTTTTTTTTATCAAAAAATGTGATTTTTGAAATACAAAAGTGTCAATTTTAATTCCAAATGTGTGAATTTTGATTCCAAAAGTGTCAATATCTAATTTCTTCAACGTGCATCTAGATTTTAGTATTTTGAATTTATTTCTTAATATGTATACAATATATAAATTGAAGATTATTTAGTTGTCAACATATTATTTTTGTATGTGCGTGCATGATATCACTATGATACCCAGTGCTAAATATGTCAAGATTGAAAAGATGCAATAAAATTAAAATAAGTGACAACAATCAATTTATTCGTTGTACTTTTTAATAAATATTCAAGGCATCACTCCCACTCTCAACATTATGCTACATATGTTCTTTTTGTGCCTTAATTGATACATGGCTCTTCTCATTTATTTTTATTTCTCTGTTGTCCATCCTACCCTTGGTGACCATGCCCATATGATGTTATTAACATCAATGAACATATTTTCTTCTGAACCAACAACTCATTGTTGTTTTTTATTTAAACAATTTTTTTTCAATTATTTTTTAACCTTTGATGTTCTAGTTGGATTCCACCATTGAACATCTACTTTGTAAGACTCAATAGTATCATTTGGATCTTGGTAAACACTTACCTTTTCCATACCCAACGATATCACACAATAGTACTTTGGTGATTGTAATATGATCATTTTTCCTTCTACAACATCATCCTTTGGAGGTAATGGATCTCTAGGATTATTATATAGAGGTCCAACATAGAAATATTCAATTGTGAGGACATCTTCCCTCAAGTACGCTTCCACAAATTAATGTGAGGACTTTATAGGAGCATTATTTCTTATTTCTTGCTCCATGGATGGAAATAAATTGGTTGTTAAGTGCTAAATACTTTGAAAGGGAGTGTCCAAAGTTTTATTTATAATCTCCAAATAAATTATCTCGGGATGCCAATATTGTTCCCCTCCCTTATCAACCCCTTTCTTTGAAAATGAAATACATGTTTTTAAATCCTTTTTTTATTTCATCCATATCAAAAGGTCTCCTTACGCATAGATTTAACAACTGAAGTTGCCACATTGGTAAGTTTGCAATGCCATCTGGTAAATAATGCCACATATTAATCAGAGGTGACTACTTTTCATCCCAAAGTAAAGTTTTATATTGCATAATTAGTGTGTCATCAATGAGTTTGAATTTGAATAACCGACATCCTTTTATACTAGTGATCTTGGAGTTACCATCTAAAAGGTGTGGTTCCACAAGGCTCTTGAATTAAAAAAATTCAATAATTAAATACGGGACATAGGAATTGTGATCCTCACATGTCCTATAAGTGTCCATCATCTCCATCATCTCTAGAAGCAAAAATATGTATTTTCATATTAATTTAGATGATAACCTCCCATAAGTTCCATCCATGTCTTCATGCATGTGTCTCATGGGGAGGAATCCAACTTCAACAATGTCAAACACCCTCATTGATGTTAAAAGGTATACAAATTCAAACATATAGAAATTGTTGTTATCACTCACAAAATTATCCATTTGCAACAATAATATTGGTGGCAATTTTCTATTTGACCTACAAAAGTTTTTATTATCAACACTTATCTTATGTGTTTGCATATCATCTTGCTTATAAAATGAACATTTTTCATAAGACTCTGATTGTAATAGAGCTTTGTGCAAACTTTGATTTTCCTTTTTTGTACAAAAAATCTCCATATTGATCCACCATTGGTTCTTCAATATCTTTTATACATTTAGCCAATGAAGTCATTGTGAAATTTGAACCCATATCCAAAAAGGAAATACTGAAGTGGCCAAAGCCCCTAATCTTATGTCTATGTGTAAATATACTAGTCAAAGAAATGGGAAGATTCATAACATTACTAATAGTCTTTGCCTTTCTACCCAACCTTGATATAGAAATATTTTACTTACTCATATTGTCATGCACATTGCTTAAGTAAGTGCTTGGACTCTCCTCTGAAGATAATATGTGGGTATAGTACATATGGAAACAAAGATAATATGTAGGTATAATACATATGGAAACAACTTGCTAAATAGTGATTATGGTCTATCTGAACTACTCACAACCAGTCTACATTGGATAGATCATGGCCCCAATATTGTTCATGATTGAAATACAATCATTGCACTTTGAAAAGAAGTTGTTCTTCATGGTTGCAACATATGGAAATTGATTTCTCTTTACTTTGTTGAAGTTGGATTGTGACACTATAGAAATACCAATCAGTTGGATGTCCTCATTATCCATTTTGTGAAGTGAACTATAAAACCATGTTTTCCCCCATGATTGTAATCATGCTAAGACTTCATATAATTGTGATTATGAAGCTAGTAATTGTGTTGTGATTAATGAAAAAACCAAGATGCTAACTAAGAGGGAAAAACCTTGAGAGTACTGGCCATGATATCACATGTGGAACTGATGAAGTCGAATGGCAAGGTGGAGTTGAGATGTTTTAGTGAAGAAAATAATAATCTTTCTTAGCAAGCTAGCTTATACTTGCAAAACATAAACCCAAGCCTACCATCATACCCAGATTGGTATGAAGCCATGTGACTATTTATGGAGGTCAGTCAGGTGGTTGAAGCAATTAATAATTGCTGACAGTTTTGGTCTCTTAAAGAAGGCAAAGGGTCAACTAAATGAACTAATGAATAAGACACCACAGATTTTCCCCTTCAGGAATTTGAACTTCAGACAATAGGTCACGTTTGACAGAAGCCACAAGAGTCCCAAGGATTGGTAGAAGAAGAAGCAAAAGGTGAAAAACATCACCAAGGAAAAAGAGAGACAGTAGTAGTAGAGAGGAGAGCACACAACACATATAGGATAATACCTTGAGGAATATCAAGTGAGAAGCAGACTCATAGGTTGTTGGTGCAATGAAAAGAGGTGATAATTGGCGCATATTGAAGCAGAGAAGAATTGGAGAGCTTTCCTTGAAGAAAATATGAAGCTCGTCCAAATTATTGATGATCACCCTAAAACAGAGAAGACCCAGATCCTAGCTGGAGCGATTGGGGGATATATCTTGGTAATGACTGGACATAAACTGAAACTGATAAGGGGATGTTAACAAGGGACTGTAAATTGAAGAAGAGACTCCCTTGTGCAAAGGAAATCTAGTTGGGGAGGTACTTGATAAACCTGTGGAAGCCCTGACCTCAGTGGGAAGGGGGAAACTTCTATTGTTGTCAGAGGAGGAATGTCAGTAACCTTCCTGGATCATCCTAAATTTGGAAATCAGATGAATCATTCCTTTATGATATCACGACTTGGAGCGGGGGTGGCATACTGTAGGAAGGAACTCTACAACATATTATAAGGTTGGGAAGAAAGGATTCCTCTCTTAGTTAGTTGGCTGTTGATATTTCCTTGAACATATAAGTGTTTAACTTGGCTATTTGATGTATGATAATGATGAAAATGTGTGGTTTCTAGTTTAATGGGAAAATATGAATGCATGTAAATGATGAATTGAATTCCTGAGTAAAATGGAATGTGTATGTTTTCCTTCATTGTTTAAATTTGTTAACCCATGAAGTTAAGTAAAGTCAGGAAGGTCTATGTGCCTGAGGTTCTTACAGCTTTAAAGGAAATCTTGCAAAGATAAAATATTCACCCAAGACTAAAAGAGGGGATACTCTAGTGTATGGGGGAGGTCTCTGTGTAGTTCAAAGAGTTTTAACCTCTCGAATATTTTACCTGAATTGAATGGGAAGATTGCAAGATATGAAAAATTCATCCCTAGAAAGTGTGAGAGAGTTTAAGTTAGTCTCAGGGTAGTTCTCATTCTCTTGAAGACTTGGTAAAACCCTTAACTAATCCATAAAATTGGCTAAGTCCCAATTTCAGAAAGTTGTCCAGAATAAAACCTTGTGTTGAATCGGGGAAGATCGTAGCCGTCGATTTGACACGACGAATGAATCTTATCCTTACGTTGAAAGGTGAGATCGTCGAAAGTCTCAAGTCATGGAGTCAAAAGAGTTTGTGTGTGAGAGCCTGAGACGATGAAGTCCCAAAACCATAGATAGTCATCAATCGATGTGATATGTAGATCAGACCAATCATCAGGAGGTCAATCCATTAAAGTGACTAAGAATTGGAGTGAGAAACTCTGATGATGATGAGGGAGTACTGACGAAGATGAAGACTAAGGAAACACTAGTACATTTAGCCCATTTTCCAACATTGTTATGATAATCATCTGACGAATTTCCATTTGGATTCCGATAAACCCAATTTTCAGCGATTAGTCGAACCCCTTTTGTCGCACTCTCGATGGTAGAACAATCTGTCAAAAGTGCGACATACTAAACTACCATGTGATGTCTATGGATAGGTTTTACGAAACACATGTTGGCCACATAGAATCTTTGTAATGTCGACAATCACATCACTGTCGATATGGTGGAGAATTTGTTTTCCATGTGGCATATTCGATGAAATTGTCACCAGACAAGCTGTCATCATTGAACCGACAATGTCAGTCATTACTGCGACTTAGCAACACGTAAGTACCATCGAAAAGATGATGTGCATTCCATCGAAATTGTGAATTTATGGCCGATGTCCCATGTTGGCATAGATATGATGCCCAATCTATTGGTGACCCAACAATATGGCGCGAAAAATTCAATGGATGCACAATGCCATGGTTGACAACGTCTGTCAAAGTTGCGACGCATGAGAGCTCCAAGAATGTGTCAAACAAGCGTTGGGGTTCCGACACCGGTATAATAAAATGGAAAAAAAATTCAAATTGCATTGGACATAGGGAGTAGGTTTAGCAAGATGTAGATGACAATTTTATTGATATATGATGATATAGACAATTAGGATTAGGGTTTCTATTGTTGCATAAAACCCTAATTCAAGCTGGTTTGAGCGTCCACAACTAAAAATGCACTCCCATGCTTTTGTATAGCTCCAAATAGAGTTATCTAAGTTTTGGGGTGAATTTAATAACATTCTAAATCTTTATATAACATACATAGTGCATTATAAAATGACTACAGACTTCTACCTTGAACCAAGATTCCAGACTTTTTGTAAAATGGAGGGTTAAACCGTCTTATTGTAAAATGCATGCCTATGGCTCATATGACCTCCAAATCGAGTGGTTCCAATTGTGGAGTTTGTATTTTATCATTTTACATATGTTCATACTTCAGTTGTGCATTTTGAAACCAAAACCCCTTTGTTTTTTCATAAATGCTAAAATTTTCCTTGTAAATGCAAAAAATCGCATAAAGGAAAAAATGCATGAAAATAGGGCATGATGAGAAATGCATGCCCTGGGATGAAAAATCCATGTATGGTGTCGTTAATTTACAAGTTACAAGTTACATGACTATGGATTTGTTGTAAACCCTAAAGAATGCACTAGGTCATTTGTGCCCAAAATTTAGTAAAGGGTTGAAATATACATGAATGTTTGGCAACTGTGCACACACACTAACTAAAATGAAAAAATGAGTACTAACTACCTACATCCATGAGATCTATAAGGTAGGCGATTGTACCACCACATCAAACATAGGCTAGTTGTTAGTTTCATTTCCATTGCGAAGACCTACATAAATCACAAGAGAATACAAGGTTATATGATTGAATAATAATTAAATAAATAAATAGACATATCAACATGTACGAGACTCTAGAAAGACTAAAATGGAATACCTGATTGAGAAAAATACTTGTTTTGTTTTTAAACTGTAATTTCTGCATTTGCACAGAAATGCATGTCAAACTTCAAAAAAATGCACTCCCTAGTCTTTACACGCAAGCAATTTGAGTGATTCAAGTTTATGAGGGTGTCTTAGATAATTTTACACGTCTACATATTTATATTTTCAGTTGCAAACATAAAAGTGGCTATTGTGTAAAAGAGGCAAAGTCTACCTTGTAAATTGAGAGATAAAAATAATAGAAAGTGACCTAATGGAAATGCACGTCCATGCTTCTATATAGCTCCAAATTTAGTTATTTGAGTTCTCTACATGGAAACTCTTCCCACAAGACCATGGGTAGAGTTGCATATGATATAACTCTATCCACGGTCCCATGGGAAGAGATGTGACAACTCTGCCCACATGCATGTGGGAGAAGTTTCAAATGCTACAACTTTACCCAAAGACCTGTGGGCATAGATGTGGAAACTCTGCCCACATGGAAACACTTCCCACATCCATGTGGATAGAGATGTGGAAACTCTGCCCATATGTCTATGGGAAGAGTTATATATGATACAAATCTACCCACAGACCTGTGGGTAGAGATGTACAAACTCTACCCACAGGCCTGTGGGCATAGAAGTCGCAACCTTGCCCATAGGCCTGTGGGAGGAGTTGTAGATACTACAACTCTACCCACATGCATGTGGGTAGAGTTGTAACTCCGCCCACATGCATGTGGGCAGAGATGTGGAAACTCTGCCCACAAGTCTGTGGGAAAATATGTGGCAACCATGGATACCTTGGATGAACTCCCATATCTAAATCTATTTCGAGTGGAAGCAATTCAATGTTATTTCATATAAATCACAAAGTTCCTCTAGTTCGGTTCTACCAAATATATATGACCATAAACAATGAAGATGATTGATTATCTACTAAGAAAAATACAATTTCACCATGGGAAACCTATATAATATTTCCATAGATAATATTTTAAACTAATGCATTCTATATCATAAAGTATAAGTCATCCTTTGGGAGGCGCATGACAAAGAGAGTGGAGGAAATTATGGTGGAACAAAAACTACTAGGTTGAAGTTTCTCTATATTAGATTGTGGTAGTCGACACAATGTTAAGATGCCATGGAATATGCAAACAATTGCAACACGTGTCAACTAGTTGGTCACCTTATGCTTGTAATGAGATTCCATTACAACCCATTGTGATAGTGTGGATTTTATTAGTAAATAAGACACAAAATATTAGATCAAAACAACAAACAAAGATACAAGGTAATACAATTTGGAGATCCTTTTAGTATGATGTGAACACCCCACATATCTAGATAAAATCTAACTCAACACCATATCCCTAACCTTGTTCTTCAGAATACCTACAGAAATCATAAGAGAATAAAATGTTGTGTGACTCAATAATAATTAAATAAATAAATAGACATATCAACATGTACGAGACTCTCGAAATACTAAAGTGGAATACTTGAATGAACTTCTCTTGGTTTCAAGAATAATTTATTTTCTACTGAATAGGGACAACCGCGTGAAGGCGAAAGCTCATCCCCCCCCCCCCTCACATCACTCTTAATTCCCCATACCCAATCTATCTACTGGAAAATAATTGAAAGTAGCATACTACGATTCATGCATAGAAAATAACAAAGCAAAATTTAAGGGTAAATGAAAGAAAGAATGTGTGTGTGCAACTATGTGGTTTTGTAGATACAAAACATATAACATACATCCATAATAAGGTGGCGACAAATAGTATATAGTAATATATTTTATCATCAAATTATGTTTCCATTATACATGTTTCTCATAACATACATCCATAAGATGGTAGCAACAAATAGTATATATTAATATATTTTATGATCAAAATATGTTTCCATTATACATGTTTCCCATATTAATATATACAATCACTTATTTTACTGTTTTTTTATTTTTCATAAATATGTTGATTGGCTCATCCATGTCTTGATCCACTTTAGTTGTTGGGACCTCTATTGCTGTTGATTCAATATGCATGCTCTGATGCGTTATATGTCTAGTCGGGTACTATCCATGACGTGTCGGTCGCTGTTGAGGAACCTCGACTACAATAACAAAAAGGGTTAAATTGACATGGTTAGTTATTATTCATAGAAGTAGTTCATTAATGCAAATATCATTACAATTTTGTTTACCAGGTTGAAAAGTCAATACCATTGGTTCAAATACCATGTGTTCTTGCTCTCGCTAAACATTCTCATCTACATGCTCTTCCATCAAAACATCAAAATTTATAAGTACACCATCTACAAGTAAAAAATAATAATTTTATTAATCCATACTTCTAATTTTATAGCCATAATACCATCATGGTCGGGCTGCACACCACCTTCATCAGGCTGCACTCCACCGTCATGGCCTAGCTGCACACCACTATCATCGGGCTACACTCCACCGTCATGGCCTAGCTGCACACCACCATCGGGCTACACTCCATAGTCATGGTCGGGATGCACACCACCATCAAATGCACTCCACTGTTATTGAGATGCTTTCCACCAATGGCCTCATTATTGTTGTTTCTCTCTTTCTTAAAATAGAAAGGAACATTCATTTATGTATGAAATCAATCATGAATATATTTTATAAGTAATCAATAGTTAAAGTCCATTGATTTTACTTACAATGTCATTCAAAGGGGTAGCTTGTGTTTTCCCTATGCTTTGACAATGTTCAACCACGACTTGAAAGCCATACTTGAAACTTAGCCGAAGGTCTTCTTCTGTGGTCACAGTTTTGAATTGATCCCCATGCATTGCACACGATCTCAAATTTGGCTTATTGGATGCAATTAAATAAAAGTTGGATGATGATAGGAATGATATGGATTAATTATTTGGTACTTACAATTCATGCTTTTAGATTCATGTAATAACTCTGGCCAAGTTTGTGATGCCCGTGTTTTTATAGTCTTGCCTTGGTTGCTTTTGACGTGTCTAGGAGCCTAGAAAAAGTTTCCAATAGGTTGTATATCACAAATTTTATATAGAACTAAAAACAATTTAACATATTAAATTCAAAATATGATATACCTTCGTGGTCTAGGTGGCATATTTCCTTCTTTTCTCGTTGTCTTCTCCATTGCATCCTCCAATAGATTCTTCCACTCAACCTCGGGAATCATTCGAGGACACTCATACCTAGGGTTTGTTTGCAAATGAACCGTATATTGGTCCCTCACATATTTCAAATATGTACTATCCAATGAGGTGACTCCAATTTTGTTAAAGGAATCACCAAACAGGTCGACCAAGTGGTAAAAAAGTTCCTTCTTCAAATTGGGATTCTGAACATTCCACCATGTCCATATGGTGGGCCCAAAAATATCTAAGGCATTGCCATTCATATGCTTAAAAACAATGTTGTTTCCTGCAGAACAATATGACCATAACTATAAAATAACCGTAGAGATGTATGTTTCAATTAGATAATAGGAAA
Organism: Picea sitchensis; assembly: GCA_010110895.2. NCBI lineage: Eukaryota > Viridiplantae > Streptophyta > Pinopsida > Pinales > Pinaceae > Picea > Picea sitchensis. Next base: position 17,987 of record SNQJ01S0171148.1, on the reverse strand, counting down.
TAATTAAAACATTAATAAATACCTAGGATTTTTTGTATATTGATCAGAACAATGTTCTCGTCCACCAAATGGGTAACTGATAGTGTTCCCTTGCTGGTAACTTGTGATGATCCAGGAAAGCAATGGGTGTTAGAAAAACAAGATTGCAGAGCAATAAAATAAAACAAATGTGGAAATGAAACACATAAGATACACAATACAATAGAGACACAGATATACATGGTTCACCCAGTGTGGGCTACGTCCACTAGATAAATTGCCAGGTCCTTCCTTTATTATTATCCAACAAATGAAGGGATACAACCTACAATAAACCCGCTTTAACTTCCTCTTCGTTCTCTCACAGTCTCCTATCTCAGAATACAATATTCTCTATCATACTTAGCCACAATACATTTCCCTCGTAAAAGAGGGTTGCCTTCTAGGGAAAAAAACTCTAACATAATTTCTACCGTTAGATCTGCGACCTTATAATGAACGATCCAGATTTACAATGAAATTACAATATGTTGGACAACTGAGAGGGTGGGGGGGCTAAATCAATTGTTACTGTGCTTAAAAAATTATACCCATTTAAACTCTTTACAGAAAACTAAATGACAATCACAATAATGTAGCAATAGAATATTCAACATCAATCACACACATGAAATATACAGAGACATATATTTTCTGAGGAAACCCATAAAGGGAGAAAACCTCTTCTTCTTGATATGATAATTATTTTCTGTACATTATCATTCTTATGAGAACCAACTCATAATGAGGCTACCACCTTTGTTTTGCAAGCTACTAATTGCTGGGAGCACCTACTCTCTGGATTCTCTAGCACCCACTAGAAGGAATCACCAACTCCCTAAGTGTTCCAACACCAACTGAATGTAAGCACCAACTTCCAATCACACAGGCACCAACCTCTGTAACAAAGAACAACAATTTTCCCATGCACCACCCTGCCACCCTGGTTTTTCTGGCTGTAACCAGATGGAAGCTACTGTTGAAGGAAAATCTCCCTGCGGACAGGTAGATCTCCTCAAAGAGCTAGACTCTTAACTCTAAGACAGAAAGTGCTTAACATGGTCACTGACTTCCTTTTAGATCTAGGTGGACTAGTGTGTGAGAAGGAAGGAGAAGAGAAGTACCTTTTACCGGTGTTTGTCCCTGCACGGTCCGAGTTGAGCTCCAATCTTTCGCTCCTCGATGGATCCTGTAGACAAAAAAAGTATGACCACTTCCTACTCTATCAAGATTAGTCCGAAATAGGTCTATCTACTAAAGAGACAAATTCATGTGAGATTGAACACGAATTAGAAAGAAACAGGCCAAGCAAATTATATTAATGAGGACAGAACATTGTTTACATCCATAGATGAATTGCAGCAGTTTCGTCAAGTCCTCCTTGTCTACCCCTTGCTCAAAAGATCCATGATATGAATGACGATAGATTCACCGTTTGCTCCCTATGAGATCATAGGTCTCTTTCTTCCAAAATATCTCTTTTCCAGCACCACTTATAAGATCATAAGTCTGGTGTAATTCTCCATTCTCCAGTCCCCTTTCACCATTAGAAAGCTTGCTTATATAGCCTTGGAGAGGCTTTAACCAATTGAGATATCCTTGGGGAAGTTGAGGATTTTCCTCCTTCAGTTGAGG
>SNQJ01S0171148.1:0-16324 GCA_010110895.2 Picea sitchensis | reverse complement strand
GACCGGGGAAATCCCTCAGAAAGTGGTCACCCTTACAAAGGCTGCAAGGGAATTTGGGTTTTGGATTCTTCATTTTAATCTTGTCGACCTCATCAACACTCCCAGTACTATTAATAGTAATTGGTTTCTTAGAGCCAACATCTAATGTTGTTGGTGCCTTTGTCCTTTTCAGGTTCTTCTTCTTCTGATCAACCTGGCTACTTGCTTTAGAGCTTTCACTGGGCGAATAAGGAGAAATTGAAGGAGACTTAATGGGCGAAGAAGGCAAAAAGTCGACATGAGGTTGATGTGTGGGTGGTGTATTGACATCCAAAGTATTAGATACAACTGAAACATTGGGAGGATTCGGGATCACCGGAGTGGGGAACAACCAAACTTGTAATCCGATAGTGAGTCCTGGAAGACTCAGTGTGGCAACATATGGAGGACCAATGTTTCCAAATGAAGGAAAGGTATAAAGTTCCCCAGGAGAAGGGGTTCTTTCATTGGTACTCCCAGGATTCGATGCCATTAACACTAACTCGTCCTAAGGTCCACTAAGTAAGACAAACAACACACGCTATGAATCTAGGAAGCAATCAATCAAACAAAACCTTCCCACGATGAAACTACTAGTTGGTGATGAAATCCAACGTCGCGAGATCAAAATAGGAAGGGGCGGGGATAGAGCGGGTGGATCAGTTACGTTGGTGACCTGCTTAATAGACTTATGCCTTAGTGCAAGCTTCCACACAGTAATTGTGGATTTACCCTCCAGGGAACCCGAGTGAGTTTGACCAACGTCTGTTCCAGGTACAGTGAGATTTCCCTTCACTATCACCTTGTGTGAGACCCTAAAGATTATGGCTACTAAGGTCACCAACTCGTAGTCAGCCCCTGGGCGGGTACAGTCAACAGTCCAGTTGGAACGTATGGGCAGGATAACAAGTCCGAAATCATCTTGAAAGGCTCCCACACATAATCGTGGGTACACCTTCCAGTGACCCCCAATATACGATCCGACCACTACAAACAGTTGGGCCATGGAGGGATAATCTCCGTAACTCATCTGAATGCGACCTCGTGCGTAACCCATGTGTGAGAGGGGGATCCCAACAAGCCAATACGACAATTGGATTTGACTCTCCTTACTGCAAGATACTAATTTTGTTTGATATCTTTGGAAATTTATTCTTTCAACCTATTCCAAAGTCCTACACCTTAAACTAATGTAGGTTTGGTAACAAAGATGTAAAAAGTCTGATAAATTTTAGTTAAGCATTGATTTTAATGGATGTTGTTTACTTAGAGGGTGTATGAAAGTGAAACTGATGGAATGATGAATCAATTCCCAAAAATATGCATGAAATATGATAAACAATCGTTTCTTTTCAATGAATACCTATTTAAGGGAAAGAGGAAGAGTCGTTTTCACTATCAAACACTTGATAAGGAATGCCCTCAATCAATTTTGTTCTCAATCAAATCCAATATAATGCTACAACATTTCAGAAATGCAAACTAATCATTAAGATGTACTTTTATTGTTTGTATGCGAATGATGATCAAGTGAATGCAAAAATCCTCTTGCCAACTACCCTTTCAGATCAAGGAGATTCAGACAAGAATATGCAGATTTCGCACAAACAACACACCCTTTTTTTGCGATCAAACAAGAGAAAGAAAACAAAAAATGCAAAAGGAAGGAGAAAGAGATTGGATCAGATGACCTCAAATAACCAAATGAGAAGAGTCACAGACTTCTAAAGTCCTTCACTAGAGTTCTTGCTCAGTCAGATAGGAGAGAAAAAGCAGTGGATTGATTTCAAACTCTCAACAGCAAAAACTGAAAAACAAGGGAGAAGGGAATAAAATATGAACAATAAGGTGTTTACTTCTCATGAGGAAGCATGTCAAAGGTCAAAAGAAGAAGCATTGAATCCCAAAGCAGCTCAACAAGTGAAAAAACAGGGTTTTGACCTCCAAAAAATGTGAATTTTTGAAGAAATTTTGGGCAAAAAGGGATGGCGCTCTGGTATAAGGGACACCAGAGCGTTATAAATCTCTGTCCAACACTTCCAGGGACTGCTGGCGCTCTGCTAACATGGGAAGGGGGGCGCCAGGCTCAAAAAACTCATAAAAAGTCCAAAAAACCCAAAATTTCGATCAAATTTTGACAGGTAAGCTGAGTGTGATGGGGTAAGGATTCAATCAGCAAGTGAAATCAGATATGAAGGGGTGAACAAGGCCTAAGAACATAAAGGGTAATACAAGGCCTATGAGGAAAGACAAAACTAAGAAAGTTCTAATTCTCCCCAGTGGAGTCGCCAGTTTCTGTTGAAGGAAAATCTCCTTGCGGACAGGTAGATCTCCTCAAAGAGATAGACTCTTAACTCTAAGACAGAAAGTGCTTAACAATTCACTGACTTCCTTTTAGATCTAGGTGGACTAGTGTGTGAGAAGGAAGGAGAAGAGAAGTACCTTTTACCGGTGTTTGTCCCTGCACGCTCCGAGTTGAACTCTAATCTTTCGCTCCTCGATGGATCCTGTAGACAAACAAAGTACGACCACTTCCTACTCTATCAAGATTAGTCCAAAATAGGTCTATCTACTAAAGAGAAAAATTCATGTGAGATTGAACACGAATTAGAAATAAACAAGCCAAGCAAATTATATTAATGAGGACAGAACATTGCTTACAACCATAGATGAATTGCAGCAGTTTCGTCAAGTCCTCCTTGTCTACCCCTTGCTCAAAAGATCCACGATATGAATGACGATAGTTTCACCGATTGCTCCCTATGAGATCATAGGTCTCTTGCTTCCAAAATATCTCTGTTCCAACACCACTTATAAGATCATAATTCTGGTGTAATTCTCCATTCTCCAGTCCCCTTTCACCATTAGAAAGCTTGCTTATATAGCCTTGGAGAGGCTTTAACCAATTGAGATATCCTTGGGGAAGTTGAGGATTTTCCTCCTTCAGTTGAGGATCTACCCTAATATCATGGATGGACTAGGGATTCGAATCCAACTGCCTTCCAAGAATGAAAAGATCCTTCCCCCATTCATCTCAACAAATCAACTGCTGCCCAAAATAGGTAGCGCTCCCTCAAAAGGGCCATCAGAGCGCTACAACGCTCCCCAGTAGGCTTAAGGGGGGCGCCAGCGCTCCTAAAGATACCAGCGCTCCCTCAAAAGGGCCAAATGAGATTTATAACACTCCCAAACAGTGTAAGGGGGAGCGCCAGTGCTCCCAGAAGAGGTATAGGGGAGCACTCCCCTCCAAAAACTCAGTTTTTGAGGTGCTTTCAGATGGAAAAAGGTTTGTAATACTACTGACTCATTTCTCCTCTTACAAATCAATTGTTTGAGGTGTTTCAAGTGTCCTTCTCATGTCATTATAGGCACGACATAGGCATCATGGTAGCATGCTTTCTTTGACACTTATGCGACACTTGCGACCTTGTGAGAAAAATGCGACACTTGCGACCTTTGTAATGACGACACTTGTGACACTATCAAAGTGAGTATTTTTTTATGTGTAACAGCTACAACTCCCTATGTTGAAGAACCCACTTGAAACTTTGAGGAAACCAATCCTCCCTAGCACCTCCCAACCACCCTGAAATACAAAAACTTCGTTACTGAAACTTATTACAGTGATACCGTGTTTATATTTAGCTTACCAATCTCATCATTGCACTGCTGCACTGATATGCTCTGCCTGCATCAATGTCTTCCTGCTCACATTCTTCTTTGAGCTTTCTATTCTTTTTCTCTATCTCTGGCACGTGCACCTCAACCTCCTCTTTCTTTCTCAGATATGCATTTCTATTCTATGCGCTACGCCTCTTCTCTCTCCTTCAGCTGTTGCACACAGTCTACTTTTACCTGCATTAATCACTCTCAACAACAACAATCTGCTCTTCTCTGTTCTGCATATATTTATAATCCAAAGTCCTTTGCCAGATCATACAACTAACTCTTCGTCCCCTCTGGCGATTACACTGAGTTTGTTCTTCATTCATGGTGTTTATGCCAAGACTCTTTGGCTTCTCTGGAAGCTACAATCTTCAACGCTTTTCCATCTATCAATGATCTCTATGACGAGTCTTCATACCACTGACAGATACATCGAGATTATTCAACTTCTCTAGAATTTCTGTTTCTTGTGAGATCATCATCAGTGCCCGTTATGCTGAGATTCCTTAGCATCTATGGCAGTCGATACTCTTCGTATTCTCTTTCGATCACCCTGAAGCCTCTTCAAATTCTCTGTGTAGAAACAATCAGTGGTTTTTGGCAGTTCCCCAAAGATCCTCCGTGTGCTCATGCTCTTGGTGCCTTTTTCCCTTTCTGCGAAAAACTGTACAGTGGGCGCTAGCTCTTCTGGCTAAGCCCCTTCCTTTCACGTGACCATTGGCGGTGACCAAGTGCCTAACCAATAGTCATTTCGTGATTTCACATTTCAGGTGATCAACTGTGAGTCACCTTGGTTTTCTCGATTCACGAAACTCCGAAATGGAGCCTAGCACCACTAGCTCCTTCCCTTCTCTTCCATTAATGTGACCACGGGATGCGACCATGAGCCTACGCCAATAGGCGCTTCACGATTTCGTACTTCGAGACATTGTGAACTTTGTGAATTCGCTCACCTATCTTATCCAAATTCTCGATCCCCGAATCGACAAATTTATCGAGACCAAATTGATGGTCCTCGATTCCCTTGCAATCAATGACTCAGATCAAATTTGTGACTTCACATTTCATGACTTTGGAAAACAACTTCCTCTATGCTCTAGTTTCCTGAACTACCGATATCCACGGGTGCCAAATCGATGGCTCACACTTCTCAGTGATCCAACGGTCCATATCTCACTTTCGCAAATTCTTACTTCGTTCTTCGTCGTGCTAGATCAACGGTCCAGAATGCTTCCTCAATCAACAACTGTGATCACTTTCTGCATTTCAGGATTTTGTGTTTCACGTTGTCGAAGGTTAGAGCACCTCTCTTCTTTCGAGTCTTGATTCTCCGAATCCTAGTCCAAATCAATGACCCACAACCCTCTATGGTTCAACGGTCCAGATCTCATCGGGATTTCACGTTTCGTGATATCTGCGAGTTGTTCGACATAGTTCTCCCGATTCACAATTCTGTGAGATTGCTCGTCTGCTGCCACGTGTCCTCTGGATTAAATGGCTCAGGTCATTTCGCAACTTTGCATATCAGGAGTTTGAGGGGTTAGAGCACCTCCTTCCTTTGACCTTTCAGTCAGGTAAATGATGATATTTTTCCATGTGTCCTCTGGATCCTACGGCGCAAGTAATTTTGCGAATTCACATATCGCGAGTTCAAGGGGTTAGATCACCTCCTTCCTTTGACCTTTCAGTCAGCGAAATGATGATATTTCACCAGATGTCCTCTAGATGATGGATGGTTCCAATGAATTCAGAACTTGTCTCGTGCACTTTCCTTAGGATCCAACAACTATTGGTCTACGCACTCATATCAATGACTGAGATCTGATCTCCTCATCTGTGCTTCCTCTGGTCACTGGAATTTGATCTAATGGTCCACAGTGCTCCTCGATCCACCATCGATGACCCACATCACTCCTCCTCCTGAGCTTCATTCTTCCCGACTTGGAAGAATTTCTAAGTGCCAAAGGCCTCGACCTTTGATCCTTCTGCGAGTCCTGATGATTTGGAACTTGTCTGTGCTTCTGTAAAGAAAAAAACACTATCTCTTCTGAGCTTGCTCTTATGTGTCTTCACTATTGTGATTTCCATGCACACTTTGCCTGTAACCCTATCAACATCGCCCTGTCGAAATCGATCTACCAACATCATTGTTGTTCTTGTTCCATCGACGCATACTTTGATCTTGCCATCAATGACAAGCACACTCGACCTGTGAATATGCCAACAATCTCCCCCTTTGGCATTGATGGAAACCCTAAACGGATGCACTGTTCTACTTAGATCCCAACTGTAGCATCCATAGCACCTTTTCTCCCCTTTTGACATTAATGTCAAAGTAAACATGCTCCCTTTGAGTTGCTGCAATATTATTTGGAGGTATGAGATATTCAGTCAACACAAACTCCTCCTGATAGGATGGACCCTCTTAGGTTGACAATGAGGTCGCGCCCAACTTCTGGCGTAGATACTCAAATTGAGCTTGTGCAAGTGGTTAGTGAAGATATCAACAATCTGATCTTTGGATGGAATATAATGCAAAGAAACCACAGAGTTGGTTACTTGTTCCCTCAAGAAGTGATACTTGATGGGTATATGCTTGGTCTTGGAGTGGAAGACAAGATTCTTTGACACACTAATTGCATTGGTATTATCACAACAGATTTGAATCGGTGTAGTATAATTTATCCCCAAGTCTACAAGTGTCTTAATCATCGACGATACTTGGGTACAACAGGTGGAAGTTTCAATGTATTCATCTTCTGTATTTGATAAGGAAATGGAACCTTGCTTCTTGCTCAACCACGCTACTAGAGAATCTCCTAAGAAGAACACACCTCCACTCGTGCTTTTCCTTTCATCCACGCAGTTAGCCCAGTCAACATATGAATAGACTGATAGTTGAAAGTTTTGATTCCTAGGATACCATATCCCATAGTCCATTGTTCCTTTCAAGTATCTGAATATTCCTTTGACAGCTAACAAATGACTCTGTTTAGGTGCGGCCTGATGCCTTCCTACCATTCCAACATAATGCATTATGTCTGGATGGGATGTTGTGATGTACAATAGGCTGCCTATCATAGACCTATATGAACTCTGATCAACATCAGGTGAATCATCATCCTTGTTTAACTTACATCTAGTGACCATAGGTGTGCTCATAGGCTTAGAATCTTCCATTTGAAACCTTTTCAACATTTCTCTTAGATATTTTTCCTGAGAAACAAATATTTCTTTAGACTTCTGAGTAATTTATAGGACAAGAAAAAATGACAGTTCCCCTATCATAGACATTTCAAATTCAGACTGCATGGCAGAAGCAAACCATTGTACCAATGAAGAATTATTACTACCGAAGATGATGTCATCTACATAGACCAACACAATGAGCAGATCATTACCCTTTGTTTTGATATATATATTACTGTCAACTGTTCCTCTCTTGAATCCTTTGTCTTGTAGATACGTATCCAGTCTGTGATACCAGACACGAGGAACTTGTTTCAACCCATATAAGGCTTTCTTCAACTTGCATACAAAGTCAGGGTTATCTGACAGTTGGAAGCCTTCTGGTTGTTCCATATAAACTTCTTCTTTTAGATCTCCATTTAGAAAAGCTGACTTGACATCCATTTAATAAAAATAAAAATACTTATGAGAAGCATAGGCAATAAACATTCTAATAGCTTCTAATCTTGCTATAGGCGCAAATGTTTCATCAAAGTCTAGTCCTTCTATTTGAGCATATCCTTTGCAGACCAATCTAGCCTTATTTCTTACAATATTTCCTTGCTCATTCATCTTATTTTTGTAGACCCATTTTGATCCTATTACATTTTTATATGCTGGCCTAGGAACGAGTTCCCAAGTGTCATTTTTTTTAATCTGGTCCCATTCCTCATTCATTGATTTTAACCAATTTACATCTTTATTGGCCTCATTGAAGTTCTTGGGTTCCACCATGGATATGAAGGCTATATGTGATTGCTCAATGTTTTTTTTTATCCTTCTCCTGGTTTGTACACCTTTGTCTTTTTCATCAGTTATCTGACTTGCACGATGATTCTTTTGAGTAATTTCAGAGGAAGAATTTGATGTTGTCTACTGATTTGAGTTTACCTGAGTATTTGCATCTTCATCTAACTCAAAGTCTTCTCGTTCTGATTCTTGGACCTGTTCAGCTTCAACTTCATCTATATCCTTTGTTGTTGATTCAATATTGTTCACCTCTCTTACTGGAATTCCTTCATCAACTTTTATGTCAATACATCCAACCAATTTATGCAGCCTCTTATTATAGCATCTGTATCCTTTACTGTTTGTAGCATACCTTAAGAAGATGCCTTCATCAACCCTATCATCATACTTGCCAAGGTTCTCATTATTATTTTTTATGTAGCACTTACTCCCAAAGACTTTGAAGTGTTTGATTGAAGCAGGTCGAGGCTTCCATACCACAGTTCATAAGGTGTTTTGTCACTTTGTGGTCTCAGGTGGGATTTGTTAAGAACATGGACTGATGTGTGTATTTATTCTACCTAGTAGGTTTGACCAATGTTCTTCTCATTCATCATTGACTTGGCCATTTGCTGCACGGTTCTGTTTTACCTCTCAACTACATTTTGCCGTGGAGTTCCTAGGATTGTGTATTCTCTCTTGATCCCATTTTTATCACATAATTCTATAAAATCACTTGACATAAATTCTCCTCCTCTGTCTGATCTTACTGCCTTTAACCTCTTACCTGTTTGATTCCTAGTTAAAGCCTTGAATATTTTAAATTTCTCAAATGCTTCATCTTTTTCTTTGAGAAAAGAAACTCAAGTGAGTCTGGAGTAGTCATCAATGATCAACATAAAGTAGTTTTCCTTCCCTGTGCCTTCCTGTCTTGATGGTCCATATAAATCCATATGAACTAATTGAAGTGGAGCTCTTGGATTTAAACTGTGTTTTGGTTAGCTTTCCTATTTGGGAGGGTTTACACACAGAATCTTGTGGCTTTGATATTCTTGGAAGATATTTTACTACCTTAAGATTTTTAAGCTTGATTAAGTGGTCAAAGTTTAGATGTCCAAGTCTCCTATGCCATAACCATATTTCATCATGTTTTCTTAGATATCACTCTTCTCTATATTCTTTCAGAACATATACATTATTATCTGTCCTTGTGCCTTTAGCTACCACTTGTTCTAAGTTTATAGACTTTATCTTGCAATCCTTAGAGGTGAACACCACTTCATATCCTCTGTCACACATTTGACTTACAATGAGCAAATTATGTTTCATCCCATCTACAAGAAGAACATCCTGAGCTTTTCTTTTTCCATTACTTAAACTCACTATCCCTTTACCCTTGATTTTACCTGGAGCATCATTTCCAAAGGTTACATTTCCTGATTTGCTTTCACTTAGAGATAAAAACTTACCTTTGTCTCCCGTCATATGTTTGGAGCATCCACTGTCTATATACCAAGGGTTTTTTTGCCATTGAGATGACAACACTATTCCACACTTGTCACTTTATTTCTTCTTCCAAACCTCTTCATTTTCAGCAGAAGGATTCAAATCTGGTTCATAGTTCCTTAAGCGACAGTCAACAACTTTGTGTCCATAATTATGACAGGTGTAACATTCGGGTTCGTTGAATATAGGATCATGACGATTGTTATGCTTAACCTGTGTCCTTTTCCCATACATCACATGATTTGCAATTTGTGGTGGTTTGTTACTTGGCTATCTCATTCTTTGTTGTGGCCGATATCTATTCCTTGAGTGTCTTGATTGCTCATATCTAAATCTTAAAGAACGGTTTACAACTTTGTGACCAAAATTAGAACAGAAAAAACAATATCCATAAAAAAATCCTTTGTACCTGGAAAATGGTTGTCTTCTTTGAGCAGGTCGATGTCTTCCATGCTGATGATTTCATTGAGCAGAGGGTGTATTATTTATTTGTTCTACAGTTTCATTTCTGGTACATTTTTCTTTACTCCTCCTGAGTGACTGATTATCTTCTTTTGTTTCTGCAGGTTTGTTGTTGTCATTGGTTGTAGATTTGACAAAATTGATGGGTTCTTTGTTGCTTAGCTGACCACTACTTGATCCTTCTTAATAACCCAAACCAGTTTTCAAATTTGGATTCCTTTGTCGATTCAGAATGGTGGTTAATCCTTCTGAGGCTTTAATGCTTGGAAGATTTTGGAGATACAATACTTTGAACTTCTCCATCTCTTTTCTGGTCTTTACTACTTCTTCTTCCAAGGCTTCACACCTTGCCTTATTCTCTGATAACCGTTGTTTCAGAATGTCCTCTATTTTCTTTGCCTCTTCTAACTCCACCTTTAGCAGGGCAAAGTATACATCGGGATTTTTAGCATTCTTTTCAAACTGTATCAACAACTGTTTTTCTTTTCTTTTCTCGAGTCTAAGTCTGTCAATTTCTTCTAAGGCATTGATTAGTTCACCTTCTATATCAACCACAACTTTTTCATCATTAGCCTCACTTCTCGTGCTTTCATTATCATAATCCTCTTTTTCCATAAGCATGAAGTCATTTACCTTATCTTCAAAAGAAGAGTCACTCTTTGTGTCTTCTGAAGAGTCATCATTGTTTACACACAAGCTTTTCTTTTTATCAAATATTTTGGATTTGTACTTATTTTCACCTTCATAATTCTGATCCCGCTTCTTGTGTGGACACTTAGATGCAAAGTGACCTATCTTTCCATAGTTAAAACACTTGAAGGGAAAATTGCCTTGATACTTGCATGATCCTTTCTTTAGTCTTCTCACAAATTTTTCTTCAATTTCATCAGGCTCATAATCCTCATTCTTGTTTGCTTTAAATGATGCTTCGCTAGAGGTGGGTTTATCTTTAACTATTCTCATTTCATATGCAGTCAACGTTCCTAGAAGTTGATCAAAATCCAAATCTTTTAGATCATTAAGTTCTTCTATAGCTGAAACCTTTGGGTTGAACCTATCTAGCAGAGATCTCAAATTTTTTTGAACTAAAGAAGGTTCCTCAATTTTTTCACCAAGTGCTTTCATTGCATTTACTAGTTATTCAACTCTCAGAAAGTACTTCCCAATAGTTTCATCTTCTTTCATCTGTATCTTTTCAAACTGTACTCTATAGGTTTGAAGCTTGGCATCCTTTACCTTCTCATTACCTTCATAACTGCTAATGAGTTTGTCCCACATTTCTTTGGCAGTTTCTAAGTGCATAACTTTCACAAATTTTGCTTCTGCAAGCCCACTCAGAATAACATTCATAGCCTTAGCGTTGAAGCTAAATTATAGCTTGTCATCCTTATTAGCTAGTACAATTGGATTTACATAACCAATCTCTACCACATCCCATACATCTGCACCTAAAGACATTATGTAGGTTCTCATCCTAACTTTCCAGAAGGCAAAGTTTGTTCCATTGAATAAAGGGGCCTTGTTGGTTGAATTTCCTTCATGGGTAGTCATGTTTAAGATCTAGGATCTACCCTTAGACAAAATGGGTCTGCTCTGATACCAATTGTTGGACAACTGAGGGGGGGGGGTGAATCAGTTGTTACCATGCTTAAACAATTATACCCATTTAAACTCTTTACAAAACACTCAATGACAATCACAATAATGCAGCAATAGAATATTCAACATCAATCACACACATGAAATATACAGAGACAGATATTTTCTGAGGAAACCCATAAAGGGAGAAAACTTCTTCTTCTTGATATGATAATTATTTTCTGTACATTATCATTCTTATGAGCACCAACTCATAATGAGGCTGCCACCTCTACTTTGCAAGCTGCTACTTGCTAAGAGCACCTACTTTCTGGATTCTCTAGCACTCACTAGAAGGAAGCACCAACTCCCTAAGTGTTCTAGCACCAACTTCCAGTCACACAGGCACCAACCTATATAACAGAGAACAACAATTCTCCCATGCACCACCCTACCACCCTGGTTTTTATGGCTGCAACCATATGGAAGCTACAACTCCCTGTGTTCAAGCACCCAGTTGAAACTCCGAGGACACCAATCCTCCCTAACACCTCCCAACCACCCTGAAATATAAAAACTTCGTTACTGAAACTTATTACTATGATACAGTGTTTATCTATAGCTTACCAGTCTCATCACTGTACTGCTGCATTGATATGCTCTGCCTGCATCAGTGTCTTCCTTCTTGCATTCTTCTTTGAGATTTCTGTTCTTCTACTCTGTCTTTGGCACACGCACCTCGACCTCCTCTTTATTTCTCAGATATGCATTTCTATTCTATGCGCTATGCCTCTTCTCTCTCCTTCAGCTGCTGCACATAGTCTGATTTTACCCGCATGAATCACTCTCAACAACATCAGCCTTCTCTTCTTTGGTCTGCATATATTTATAATCCCAAGTCCTATGCCAGATCATACAACTAACTCTTCATCCCCTCTAGCAATTACAATGAGTCTGTTCTTCATTCATGGTTGTTATGCTGAGACTCTTTGGCTTCTCCGGTGGCTACAATCTTCGACGCTTTTCCATCTGTCAATCATCTCTATGATGAGTCTTCATACCATTGACATATGCCTCGAGACTCTTCATCTTCTCTGGTAGTTATGTTTCTTGTGAGATCATCATCAGTGCCCATTATGCTGCGATTACTTAGCCTCTCTGGCAGTCGAGACTCTTCATCATCTTTGTCGATCACCTTGAAGCCTCTTCGAACTCTCTGTGCAGAAACAATCAGTGGTTTTTGGCAATTCCCCATAGATCCTTTGCATGCTCATGTTCTTGGTGCCTTTTTCCATTTCTGTGAAAAACTGCACAGTGGGCGCTAGCTCTTCTGGCTAAACCCCTTCCTTTCATGTGACCACCGACAGTGACCAAGCACCTAACCAATAGTCATTTCACAATTTTTCATTTTGGGTGATCAACTGTGAGTCACCTTGGTTTTCCTGATTCACGAAACTCTGAAATGGAGCCTAGCACCACTAGATCCTTCCCTTCTCTTCCACCGATGTGACCATTGGCTGTGACCACATGCCTACGCCAATAGGCGCTTTGCGATTTCGCACTTCGGGACATTGTGAGATTTGTGAATTCGCTCACCTATCTTCTCCAAATTCCCGATCCCCGAATAGATGAATTTCTTGAGACCAAATTGATGGCCCTCGATTCCCTTGCAATCAACAACTCAGATCAACTTTGTGACTTCGCATTTCATGACTTTGGAAAACAACTTCCTCTATGCTCCAGATTCCTGAACTCCCGATATCCATAGGTGCCAAATCGACGACTCACGCTCCTCATTGATCCAACAGTCCATATCTCACTTTCACAAATTTTGACTTCGTTCTTCATCGTGCCACATCAACAATCCAAAATTCTTCCTTGATCAATGAATGTGATCACTTTTTGCATTTCAGGATTTCGCATTTCGCGATGTTGAAGGTTAGAGCACCTCCTTTCTTCCTAGTCCTGATTCTCTGAAGCCTGCTCCAGATCAATGACCCAAATCCCTCTATGGTTCAACAGTCCAGATCTCATTAGCATTTCACGTTTCGCGATATCTGCGAGCTGCTCGACGTAGTTCTCCCGATTCACAATTCTGCAAAACTGCTCATTTGCTGCCACGTGTCCTCTGGATCGAACGACTCAGGTCATTTCACGACTTCGCATATTGCGAGTTCGAGGGGTTAGAGCACCTCCTTCCTTTGACTTTTCAGTCAACGAAATGATGATCTTTCTCCACGTGTCCTCTATATCCTATGGCTCAAGTCATTTCACGACTTCGCATATCGCGAGTTCGAGGGGTTAGAGCACCTCCTTCCTTTGACCTTTCAGTCAGAGAAATGATGATCTTTGGCCACGTGTGATCTGGACAATGGATGGTTCTGATGACTTAAGAACTTGTCTGGTACACTTTCCTTAGGATCCATCAGCTGTTGGTCTACGCACTCAGATCAACGGTTGAGATCTGATATCCTCATCTATGCTTCCTCTGGTCATTGGACTATGATCTAACGAACCACAACACTCCTCGATCCACGGTCGACGACCCACGTCTCTCCTCCTCCCAAGCTTCATTCCTCCCGTCTTGGAAGAATTTCTAAGTGCCAAAGGTCTCGACCTTTGATCCTTCTGCGAGTCCTGATGATTTGGACCTCGTCCATGCTTCTGTAAATCACAAAGCGCTATCTCTTATGAGCTTGCTCTTCTATGTATTCACTATTTTTCTTTCCATGCACACTCTTCCTATAAACCTTTCAACATCACTCTGCCAACATCGTTGTTGTTCTTGTGCCATTGACACATACTCTGATCTTGCCATCAATGACAAGCACACTCGACCCGTGAAGATACCAACACAATATACATTTACAAGGCAATTTCTACCGTTAGATATGCGACCTTATAATGAATCCCCCTCTGCACTCCCCCACATGAAAGAGTGTACATTCTTCTGGGGTGTAAAGTCTTCATGGGGTATAAACATGGTTGAAAACAAAGACCTCTGAATCTGGAAAATAATCAGGCTCCACAACCAACAATCTCCCACTTGGAGAGTGATCTCAACAAATCCACCACTGTTGTATCTACTGGACTATGAACCTTCTTGGACATAGCAAATTTCTCATCTTCACCTTCATGCTTGAAGACCAACTGAAACTAAGCAAGAACTCAGTTTCTCCCTGGTTACTCCCTTTGTTAACATGTTTGCAGGATTATGGCTAGTGTGTATATTTTCCAACTTCAAATGTCCATCTTCCAAGATGAATCATATGAAATGGTACCTCAACTGTATATGCTTAGTATTCAAATGGAAGGCTGAGTTCTTTGCAAGATGAATGGAACTCTCACTGTCATAGTACAACCTGCTATTCTCCTACTTCTTTCCCAATTCCTCCACAAACCTCTGTAATCAAATCATTTCTTTACTAGCCTCTATAGCAGAAACATACTCTGCTTCTGTTGTTGAAAGTGCAACAACCTTTTGTAGTTTCGAAATCCAACTTACTGCTATTCCACCTATAGTAAAAACATACCCTGTGGTGCTCCTCCTGCTATCTTTATCACCTGCCATATCTGAATCAACATATCCCTGTAGAAAAATGTCTGAACCTCCAAAACATAATGCATGAGCAGTAGTACCTCTCAAATACCCGAGAATCCACTTTACTGCCTCCCAATGTTATTTACCTGGATTGTTCATATACCTGCTCAAAACTCCCACTGCATGTGCAATATCTGGTCTTGTACAAACCATTGCATACATCAAGCTGCCAACTGCTGATGAATAAGGGACTCTGGACATGTATTCTATATCCTCCTATGCCTTGGGATACATTTCCTTATTTAATTTGAAATGGTTGGCCAAAGGTGTACTAACTGGTTTTGCATTCTGCATTTTGAACCTTTCCAACACCTTCTCTATGTACTCACCCTAAGACAATGTCAAATTGCGATTTTTCTTGTCTCTTGTTATTCTCATACCAAGGATTTTCTTTGCAGTACCCAAATCCCTCATTGAAAATGAATTATCTATTGTCTTCTTGAGCACATTTATATCCTGCATATTAGACCTTGCAACAAGCATGTCATATACATATAATAGCAAGATAATATAGCTTCCATTTTCTAGCTTTTTAAAATAAACACAATGATCATAATGACATCTACTATAACCCTGTTTTGTCATAAACTTGTCAAACTTCAAATACCACTGCCTTGGAGATTGATTTAGGCCATACAAGCTCTTCTTCAACCTACATACCAAATTCTCCTTCCCTTTGACCTCATACCCCTATGGCTGTTGCATATAAATCTCTTCCTCCAAATCCCCATGGAGAAAAGATGTTTTTACATCTAACTGTTCAATATGCAAATCTTCTATTTCCATGAGACTCAAAATATTTCTAATTGAAATCATTTTAACAACAGGAGAAAATATTTCATCAAAATTTATACATTTCTTTTGTGCAAACCCCTTTACAACAAGTCTAGCCTTTTACCGCTTTTCTCCTCCATCTTCTTCCTTCAACTTGTAAACCCATTTATTATGCAATGCTCTTTTTCTTGTAGGCAATTGTACCAAGTCCCAAGTCTAGTTATTTACCAAGGAATCCATTTCCTCCTTCATTCCTTGCTCCCACTTCTTTTTGGTGTCTACCTGCATTGCCTCTTCATAACATTCTGGTTCACCATAATCATTCAACAATAAATAATACAATGAAGGAGAGTATCATTCAGGGGGTATACTTAACTTGGTAGATATTCTAACTACACTTGAAGGAGTTTGAGGTACCTGTTTCTCCCGTTGTTGTACATTTTTATTTTCTGGTTCCTTTGGAATTTCTTTTCCAGTGATCTCATCAAGGACTGTGTATTCTGGTTTTTCTTTTTTCCGTTTCTTTCCCTGCTACTGATCTTTGTACATGACCTCTCATTGAATATGATATCTCTACTCCTAATTATTTTGTTATTTTCATAATCCCGTAAGTGATAACCAGAATCATTAACACCATATCCAATAAAGGTACACTTCTTGGATTTTGCCTCAAGCTTTGTTCTATTTTCTTTATTAATATGGACAAATGATTCACAACCAAAAGTCTTCAAAAAAGAATAGTTTACCTTTTTTTCTGTCCAT
>SNQJ01S0171144.1:0-20550 GCA_010110895.2 Picea sitchensis | reverse complement strand
AAGTTAAAGGATGACAAATATACCTTGGATAGGCTGTTTTATGGGAAATGTGGAATAAAATGAAGGAAAAATGGGAAAATAAAGAGGCAAAAGTATGGTTTATGGAAGCACAAAAATGGACTCAACAGAAGCTGCAATCAGTATGAAGGAAACTACAGAAGAGTAGATCATGAACCCATATGGACTACATCACAAAGAAGGTTACTTAATCCCAAGTATCAAAATTTATTTCTTGGTCATTGTTATAATTGAAAAAAAATTGGACATAAGGCAATTAATTACAGAATCAATGAAAGGAACAACTATGCAAGAAACATGAATGGTGTAAATAGAAGATATGGAAATAATCGTGGATTTGTCAATAGAAGTTATAATTCATTTTCCCCAATGATGGACAAAAATATTGTATGCTACAAATGTAATTATCTTGGTCACAAAGCACGATATTGCAAATATATGAATGAATATGTCCCTATGACAACCATAATATGGAGAAGGAAAGAGATTCCAAACATTGAAGATTGTCGAATAGAATTGACCTCTAAAGAATGTAAAGAAGAAGATGAATGGTACATAGATAGTGGATTTTCTTCACACATGACTAGGGATCAAGACAAATTCATCATCCTAAAGAGAAAGGGTGGCAATGTTTCATTTGGAGATGAACCATCTGCCAAAATACTTGGAGAAGGTGTATTAGAGATTGAAAGAAAAAATGTAAAAGCAAAGTTTGTCCTATTAGTTGAAGACTTGAAGCATAATCTACTCAGTCTCAGTAAAATGTGTGATCAAGGATATACTCTCATGTTTGACTCACAAAGATGCAAAATCAAAGAAGAAGGTTTAGGAATATTGGTTGCAACTATAAGAAGAAGACCAAGTAACATATACATCCTAAGACCATGAAAAAGATCCAAGGAAGAAAGAGAACATACAAATGAAGTGTTATTAAGTGTTATATGTTTAGGGGGAGCATCCCCAAATAAGATAGTTACTTTTTGCCATTAAATTCAAGGGGAGAAACCCCACCCTTTTCCATTGATGTCAAAGGGGGAGAGAAATTGAGATCATGATGACAAGGGGAGCATGAGTGTTGCCATCAATGAAAAAGTGGGATATTGTTGGAAGATTGGTTGTTGTCACTTATATCAACCCTATTCATTAGTGTTGGACTGTAATATTGATGAAGGTATTTCAACATGAAGGACAATCCAAATGAAGATACAACACCCATGGATGGATAATATACATCATGTTGTTTCTAGTGGTATGTTGCACGTCATGTGGATCCTCATGGTTGAGGAGAAATGAATTTTTGAATATGACAAAGTGAATTGAAGAAGGAAGTACATGTCGACCCTAAAGATAATTAAAGAAAAGAATTACAAAATAAGAAAGTGCTAGGTCGGCCCTAATGTTAAAATAAAGTGACATAAATGGTATAAATACATATCATTATACATTCATTTTATGTACAAGTCAAATTTCAGAGAAAATCAAAAGTAAAGAAGGTCGAATTTCAAGGGAGGATGAAGTCTTTTGGTGATGTGTTCTAAGTATCAACACACAGTCCAAAAAGAGTGTGTTGACAGAGGTGAGTTAACCTCGGGAAATCTCAAGAGAGATACCATTGAATCTTCATCAACGGAATTTCAAGGAGTGCACAGGAAGAAATCTTTGTCGAGTTCAGATAGAAACATAGTTACTGATAACTCTTTAGATCTCTTCCAAGTGGGCATTGAGCGGGTGAAAGTGTGCACTAAGGGAACTCTTTGTTGAGTTTTTAAGGAGACAAAGTTACTGAACAATCTATAAGGAGAATCTCTACAAGGCATGCATCAAGAAAGGGGAACACCAAGAGGGCGAGAATAATTTATTTTCAAGAAGTCCTTCGGATCTGAGTTTGACGAAATCCCAAAAAAGCAAGGAGTGCATGGGAGATCGAAATATTTGAGGAAATCAAGATCAGAAGGAATACCACAAGGAGTGCGTAGGTGACAGACGCATTTTAAGTCCAAAAGATCAGAAGAGATAACACTTTTAGAAGCACAAACGAGACCCAAGATAGTCGGGCTCGCAAGAGAAAGTTCAAAGGTCAAAGCCTTTGAACATTTGCAAAATATTCCAAGTCTGAAGAAATAAAAATCTCAGGAGGAGGAGCAACAACAACTGTCAGATTGGTTCTGGAGAGAATCCTGGACCATTAGATCAGTGTCCAGTGACATAAGGAAGCGCAAAGGAATAACATATCCCATCTGTTCGATCTGAGCGTAGAGGATCATTCGTCATCTGATCACAAGAAGGTGCACAAGCTTTAGCGTTGGGTATATGCAGGAGAGAAGACTCACAAAAGTCCCAAAGTCATTTAGGACCGTCCATCATTTGGGAGGACGGGTGGTGGAAATCCATCAATTTCGGGGGAAGATGCTATGAGAGGAACACGAATACAGGAGGTTGAAACAGTCGGAGCCCGAAGAGTCGAAGGTCCGAAAGCCATCAACAGATCACGAGTTTCGGGTAAGTTGTAGTGAGGGTTCAGTTGAGAACTGAGATCACTGAAGCCTGAAGAGCCAAAGAGAAGCTATTCCGTTAGATCCATAAAGGGTACGTGGTGAAAGATCATGAACTCTGGGTGAAATCACTCCAGGAGAATGTGAAGGAGAAGGGTTTGAAAACACTGAAGCCCGAAAAACCGAAGCATATGATAGCCATTGATCTAGGTTGGATAGGTGTCACCTAATCATGATCTTTAGAAGATCATACTCCAGGATTTTTGCAAAATAGTGTTTCAAAATATCCCGAAGCACTGAAGGTCGAAGTGGTTAAGGATCGTTGATCCCATAGGAAGCACGTGGATCATTGATATGAAAAGGGGCGCATGGAGGATGAATATTCACACCATTGGACAACCGTTGGATCAAGGAAGATATGTGTCATACGATCCGACATTCCGGAAGGATTCACTCTGGAGGTTTGTGGTTGTTGAGATTTGAAATCGTTGAAGGCTGAAGTCCCAAAAACGATGAGAGTCATCGATGCGAAGGTGGAGACACGACATCAAATATGAGACTCTATAGAAAAGCGGAGGAGGAAAGGTCCGAAAAATCAAAGGAGTATTTTGAACGTTGATCGAGAAGGAGGTTTTAGCACCGTAGATATGAGTTGAAAGGTCAAACATCTGAGGTAGGAACATGGCTGTTGATTTAGTAGGACAGGTGTCAATAGATCGTTAACTTCGGAAGACTACAGTACGAAGGAAATCAAGGTTTGAGATTTCAAACACTCGAGGTTTGAAATCGCAAAGAGATCTAGATCGTAGATTTTGGAGAGGGAAGATCTGAACCGTCAATCCAGAGGTATTGTCAAGATCGGGAGATCAACAGTCCCATAACATTTTGGGGGTTGAAGGTGTGTAAGATTTAACATAAGTCACGAGGTCATGTGAGGATGTCGTCTAAGGTCACATGTGAAGAAGGAGCTTAGCAAAGGGATCTTTTGGAGGTTGAGAATCAAGATTCCCAAAGGTCAGACTCACGGAGGAGATCCTAGCCATAGATTCAAGGAGCCAGATGGAAGCAGATCTTTCGCTCTAGAAAATTTCCATATAGAGGAGAGAGAAGTTTGAAAGTCTAAACTCCCGAAGCCCGAAAGATGAAATCAACGAAAGTCATTCATCTAGAGGGGAGTTACGCATGACAGATCAAGATGATTTGAGGTCATGCATAGATGGTAGGAAAGGATATTCAATAGCATCCATTGATCATGAGGATGAGTAGAGAGACAATAGATCAACAGATGAGAAGGATTGCAGGGCCAAAAATTGTGCGGAGGATAATTATTTTAGAGTGGGTTGCAATTGGAACCACGATATTCACAAATGGATATGTGGCAACACAAGAAGGATTGTAGGGAGAAAAGAGGGTTGGTTTGAAACCACTCTTTCCCACGCCCACAATTGCACATTAGCACAAGGAGATGAACCATGGTTGTATGAAGGAGGGGCTAATGCCAAAGGGGTTTACACCTGAAACTAGTGTTTTTGGAGTGTGTGGAAATTAGCCCGTGGGTTTGTCGGGACCTGCACACAAGGAACAAAGAGGGGCCTGCATATATTTTATTTGGGTTCAACCAGGAGCCCGAAGAGTCGATCTGACTTAGAAGAAGGAAAGATCCATAGAGTGGGAGGTCGTGCAAACCCAGGAGGGAAGGGGGGATGCATCAGGTGGTATCAGAGCCATAAGTTTTCTTATAGACAACATGCAAAGGGAGAGACAGTGACAAGAGATACTCTGATACCAGGTGGTATCAGAGAATATATTTTTTTCTATATATTTTAGGCAAAAGTAGACAACTAATTTTAGTCTGTAGATTTCAGGCAAAAGAGAAAGAGCAGAAAGCCATAATTTTGCTTGTAGACAACAGACAAAGGAGAGACAGTGAAAGGATATGACCTGATAAAATCAGGTGGTATCAGAAACAAAAATTTTCCTGTAGAAAACGAGTGAAAGAAAGGAAGAATGTTGATGCTATGTAAGAAGGTTGTTGCACATGCACAGAAACAACATAAATTTAAACAGCTAGGTGAGCCATGAGAGAAGATGGAGATGCTCGCAGATGTAGAGTAATCGATAGATTTGCTAGGAGGGCAGGTAGAAGGTGGAAATGGATACTAAAGGCGATGAGCATGATCAAAGTGAATACTGCAAGAAGAAATTAAATCCATAAATGAATCTGGACCTCAATGAGATAAGTGAAAGGATGGAGCAACTGACATTAAAAATGCAGCAAAATGCTAAAGCGCATTGGGTGTATGAGTGGCCCATGAAGAAGAGATTGAAGTGTCCAGTCAAGAGATTGTTGGCTACATGACAACAACAGTTGTTAAAGAGGTGGTTGAGGCATGCTGAAAACCTTAGTGACATAGAAGAGGAGATGGTTCACATCTGTGAACCAGAAATTGGGAGGAACCCCAGTGATAAGGAGGAGGTGAGATGAAATGAAGATCTCGTAAACTGCCAGGTGGGAAGGAATGGAATTTTGAGTTGCCATATGGGAAATGGAAATATATCAGTGGAGGGTCTCATATAGTACCAAGAGGACAGGGGGAAAGAAACGAGAATGTCTGAAAGTCTCAGGAGATCAGAAGTGAGTTCATGTCAGTGAGGAGTGATGATAGATGATGATTCATGTGGATTTGCAGACCATGTGAATGAAGATCATGAGAATTTAAATACTCTCACCATCCAAGAGGAGGATCAGTGGAGAATTTTGATTATTGGGGGAATTCAGATATTCCTACCAGATAGCCCAGTTGAGGCCAGAGCATGTGTTGCATATGCAAAAATAGAAGAAGGAAAACCAATGGTGATTGTCATGATGAAGGAGCAGATACCAAAAGATGCCAAAGGAGAAGAGGAATAAATGGAGTAGACATTGATGTCTACCCCAACAAAAGAAGAAGAGAATTCAGAAGAATGGCTCAAATTTTTCATCTAAGAAGCTGAAACAGAGATGATTGCAGCACTGGAGCCTGTAGAAGAAAGAGAAGAAGACATTGTAGACCTTGTTGATCTATATGCATAATTGGAAGCCCTAGAGATAAGGGTAATGGAGAAAATATTTCACATCCAACAGGTCAAGTTGGAGGCATATGGAAGAGCATACCAGCCATAGGAGAAACTGAAAGAAGTTGGACTTGAAACAACACAAGAGGAGTTGACAGAAGTATCCAACATGTCAGTGGAAGGCACTGAGAAGTAGGTCAATCAAGAGGATACTGAAGAACTGAAGTTTTCAACAGGGTGGCAAGATAAGGCAACAAAAGAAGAAGAAAATGATATGGTGGATCAAGATGATCTACCCACTAATAAGGAAGATTTGCAGCCGAGAAGAATGCATAAGAAGAGCCAACCATTGGAAAAGATAGACATAGTGATAGAGGAGATTAGGAAGTTGATGTTGAGGTCATCAGAAGTAGTCAACAAAGGGGATCTGAGTAAAGGAGAGCCTACAACAATAGTAGGGAAGAAGAAGGAGAAGAAGAAGCAACAGTAACACCAATGACAACAATAAAGCAGAGGAGCAAGAGGATAACTCCAAGGAAGAGTTTGGGATCCTGGAGGATTTCAACACTGGAGGAGAGGAGCTCATGAGTAGGAGATCATGTTTTTCCTAGTAGTGGAGTATGATGCAAGAGTATCGCTCCACCTCAGCAAATGCGTTAGCACACCAGCACACAAACGTGGAATGGAGAAAGGGAGAGGCACCAACCCTCCCATTTTTTAATTTTAAATCTGATCCAATATGGATTTTCATGTTGTAAGACTGATAAATGCTAGGCCATGCCTTTTTACAGGTAGTGGATAGGGTTTCCTTACATGGTTTCTTGTAGCAGGTCCAAATTATAGTCAGGTCTAGACGTTCATTTATGGACTGAGCCATAGGAGTATGGTGTCGTAACCGAGATAGTGGTAGCACTAAGGCAATGAAGAGGATAGGCTTATAGAGCCCTCTTTTGTAATTAGGAGACTTGAGAGAGAGATATCAGGTAGAGAGAGTCTTAGGAGACTTAGGAGGTATAATATTTATGAGAGAGAGCTTCAGAGAACTAGGAATCTATTGCATTCCATTTTTTGCAAACATCTGTATAGACACACAAAGATAATAGAAAAAAAGTTTTTACTGCATATGGTGTGTTTATGTATTTGTATTCATTGTTATGCTTTTATATGTCATTCATGTTTGAATGTATGAAATGGTGAAGTATTGTATGAGTTTCAATTGTTTCTCGTCTTAGAGTTTCCAAGTGCAAGGAGTGCACACAGTTCGCAAAGAGTGTGTTGAGAGAGGTGAGTTAACCTCAGGAAATCTCAGGAGAGATACTGTTGAATCTTCATCAACAGAAGTGCAAGGAGTGCAAAGGAAGAACTCTTTGTTGAGTTCATAGAGAAACAAAATTACTAGAACTCTATAGAGCTCTGGCAGGTGGACATCGAGCAGGTGCAAGTGTTCACTAAGGGAACTCTAGTTTGAGTTCATAAGGAGACAAAGTTACTAAACACTTTGTAAGGAGAAGCTCTGCAAGGTGTGCATCGAGCAAGTGGAACGTCGGGAGGGAGAGAAGAATTTATTTTCAAGAAATCCTTCGGAGTGCGTAGGTGACAGACGCATTCTAATTGCAAATGATCATAAGAGACAACACTTTCAGAAGCATAAGTGAGACCCAAGGTAGTCGGGTTCGCAAGAGAAAGTTCAAAGGTTGAAGCCTTTGAACATTTGCAAAATATTCCAAGTTGGAAGAAATCAAAATCTCAGGAGGAGGAGAAAAATAAACCGTTGGATTAGTTGTGGAGAGAAGCCTGGACTGATAGATCAATGTCCAGTGACATAAGGAAGCATGAAGAGATCTAGTTTGTACATTTTGGAGAGGGAATATCTGAATCGTCAATCTAGAGGTACCGTCAAGATCGAGATATCGACGGTCCCACAACATTTCAGGGGTTGAAGGTGTGTGAGCTTTAACATAAGTCACAAGGTCATGTGAGGACGTCGTCCAATGTCACATGTGAAGAAGGAGATTAGCAAAGGGAGCTTGTGGAGGTTGAGAATCAATATTCCCAAAGGTTGGACTCACGGAGGAGATCCTAACCATAGATTCAAGGAGCCAGATGGCAACAGATATTCCACTCCGGAAGATTTCCATATAGAGGAGAGAGATGTTTGAAAGTTGAAACTCTTGAAGCCCAAAAGGAGAAATCAACAACAACCATTGATTTAGAGGGGAGTTACGTGGCGAAAAATCATGGTGATATGAGGTCGTGTGTAGATGGAAGGAAAGGATTTTCGATAGCATCCTTTGATCACAAGGAATCACCGAGAGATAGGAGATATATGGATGGGAAGGATTGGAGGGCCAGAACTTGTGTGGAGGATAATTATTCTAGAGTGGGTCGCAATTGGAACCATGGTATTCACAAATGGATACATGGCAGCACGAGGAGAATTGCAAGGTGAAAAGTGGGTCGGTTTGAAACCACTCTTGCTCGTGCCTGTAATCATGCATTAGCACAAGGACATGAACCAGGGTTGTATGAAGGAGGGGCTAACGCCAAAGGGGCTTACGCCTGAAACTAGTGTTTTGGGAGTGTGTGGAAATTAGCTCGCATGTCTCTCAGAAACTGCACACAGGGAACAAAGAGGGGCCTGTGTATATTTGATTTGGGTTCAACCACGAGCCCGAAGAGTCAATCTAACTCAGAAGAAGGAAAGATCTAGAGACCGGTAGGTTGCGCAACCACAAGAGGGGAGGGGATCTACATCAAATGGTGGACTTGTTGTCATAATAGATTGTAATATGCTCCTCTTGATTATGCATTAGATCCTTCAATATTCTTTGCATCAAAACTGCTTGACATGCTGTCGATGTACCTACTACATACTCTGCTTCTGCTGATGACATCGTCACTATTGGTTGCTTCTTTGATTCCCATGCCACAACTCATGTTCCAAGATGAAAAACATATCTAGATGTGCTCTTGGAGGGGGTCTGCATCAAATGGTGGACTTCTTGTCACAATAGATTGTAGTATGCTCATCTTGATTATGCATTAGATCCTTCAATGTTAAGCCCTAATATTGGCTCATTACCCCTTAATTGGGGCATATTACATTAGTAATGTTATTTTATTTATGTCAGATTTATTCCATTACTTGTAATTATACTCCTAGTCTCCTATATATACCAAGGAGACATTTTCATTTGGAATCATCTTGTACTTGAACATTTATGTGGGGTAAAAGTATGTTGCCCCCTTGAATAGGATTATTATCTGAAATTCTCTCTTTTTCAAGGTGTTGAGTACTTATTCTGAGGTTTTTCTATGCTATATTGATATTTGGTTCTTAACATATGGTATCAGAGCTCAAGGTCTTGGGGTTTCTCTACTGCATATGAGACACCTTGGAATTTTCTCTATAACTTGTTCTGTACAACATTTCAGAAGGAATGACTTGGAGGATATTTAGTAGATAGATCAAGGTACGTTGGGTTAAAATTTCATCTCCTGATGCCTTAGAATTTTGAAGATAAATCATGTGCAAGATAGGGTTCTGGAATCATCACGAGACTAAAGTCATTAGTAATTTTCCTTATAATTTTTGTTTTTTAATGTTTCAGACCACGAGAAATATGGAGGCTATTCATAGAAATTAGTAAGGTATCGATGGTAAAATTTTAGGCTTTTGGATCATCTTACATTTGTATACAGGTGTGGAAGATAGGGTATCATTAGTCCTATTGACAGGTCTCGAGGAAGATGTTCAGTGAAAAAATCATAACTTTTCCTAGAGTATCCAAATTGTGTGGAACTAGTTTCATTGGATAGTGAATGGTCTGTAGTAATTACAGGTATGAGTTTCAAGAATTTATATCAATTATTTTATGCGAGACCTTGCTCTGATGAGATATCAGAGGCCAAAATCAACAAGTTGTGGGAAGTTATCATAAATTCACTTGGTACATCAATTTTGATCATACACGTGGAATTCTGGAGAAAATATCGAGAGAACTACAAAAAGAAATTTTCATACCGGAAGGGCGAAACTTGGGAGATACAATAGAAGAAAGATTTTCCAGTAGAACCACCTCAAAATCAAAGGTTCAAAAGTGATACTGGCCAACATGCCAACAAAAAAAAAAGGGAACTTCTACAGCAAATAAACCTTCAAACAATCTACTTAGAATCTTGATGAAGGAGAAGAAATTCTTAGGGACATAAATGATTTAAAATAGAATATAGTTACAAAAGATGAAATACACGAGATGATGGATTCAACATAAGCTAAGTTTGAGGCAATAAATGAATGGATGCTTTAGGAGATATCATGGAAGTATTGAAAATTTACGTAACAGAGGACTTTGAGGTAATGCATCCCATGAAATTCATGATGAGGACGAGGAAGGTGAATCAAGAATGAAGAAACTCTAACCTTGGGTTGAGACCAACCATGTTCCTAAGATCGATACTGAGGTTTTTATGCCAAGGACCCTATCACATGGATACTTGGATGGAGCAATTGTTTGATCTACATATTGTACTTTTATACACAAAGGTGCAATTGCTTCTTTATATTTAGAACGAAATCAATTTGTATGGTATAGATGACTTTGTTACGACAAATCCCTTGTCACTTGGTCAATTTTCACGGAAGAAATTGTAGCACACTATGAGGATACAAGGAGAAATACCTTCTTTGTAATTGATAAATCTCAAGCAAAATGGTTCAATTCTGAGCACATGAGAACTTCCAAAGATTGAATATAAAGGTAACAAATAATCGGATGAGCACTTGATTGATGTATTCATAGGAACTTTAAGAGATAACGATGTATGAGGTTCTCCTTTGGGAACCCAAATAATTGGAGAACCATTTAGGGTAGCAAGAAATGTTGAAAGTAAAAGTATGGCTATGGCTACTAGAAGGACCAATCCTAACATCTATAGAGAAAAGTATACATTCTTCAAAAACACCTCAACCTACAGGTTGACACCTCAACTGGTGGAGGGAAAAGAAAGAAAAGGTTTATTCTTTAATTGTGATAGTAAGTACAGTAAAGGGCATAAACACAATGAGAATAAAATATTCTATATTGTTTGTGAAGAGGAAGAAGAACCATCTCAAGATAAGCATTAGAATCAATTTTAAATGCGAAGAGTTGACTTACGATATCGTGTAATGCATTGGATGGGAATTATCACTCCTCAAACCGTCAAGATCGAAGGATACATAAAAATAAAAAAAAGGTAATGGTCAGTGATTATGGCGTTACTCATAGTTTCATTCACTATAAATTAGACAAATCTCTCAATTGCTTTAGCATGTCGGCCACCAGCGTTTCAAGTAATGATTGTGAATGGAGGAACTATCAATTACTCAAGATAATGCAATGAATCAATCTTACTATGGAATATGTAATGGATAGTCAATGATTTCTATACCCATGGGTGAGTCTTGATGTTGTATTAGAGATCAATGGTTACAATCATTAGGAACAATGGCTTTTAATTTTCAGAACTTTTTCATGAAAATTTCATTTGGAAGGAAAAGAAATTAAATTAAGAGGTATCACAAGGAAACCAGGTAAGGTGATAGGCTCTAATGGCATGACACAATTATTGAAAAAGGAGCATGGCGTTATTGCATAACTATGCTCACTAGATGTTCAAACATCTAAGCCATCTATTCTCAATATCTCAAAGGGGATCATTGATAAGCATTCCAAAGTGTTGAAGATATTCCCAAGGTATTCCACCCACTTGAAATCTGATCATGAAATTCACCTAATTCTAGAGAGTGTTCCTCCTAACATAATGCCATCACCGGTCTGTATGCGGAAGAGTGAGGTGAGTGCATGGTTGAAGAAATGTTAAAGGATAGCATTATTAGAACTATCCAAAGTTCTTACTCTTCACCAGAATTAGTAATGATATTCAAGAAATATAGATCATGGTATGTCTCTGGATTATAGAGATCTCAACAAGGATACTATTAAAGATAAGTTCCCATTCCTTCATTGATGATGAATTGTTAGATGAACTACATGGAGCAATCTATTTCCACAAAATTGGATATTACGTTTAGAGGTATCATCCGATTAGAATGAAGGAGGAAGATATCAAAAACAACATTCTGACTCATGAAGGCCATTTTGAATTTTTGGTCATGCCTTTTTAATACCACAAATGCACCTTCAACATTCCAAGGTTGATGAATTCCATTTCAAGCCCTTGGTTGGTGTGTTGGTATTTTGATGATATGCAATCATATGCAATTCTTGGTAGGATCATGTTTGACATGTTGATAGGGTTCTACAACTACTAAAGGATAAACGACTATATGCCAAACCATTCAAATGTTTCCTTGGAATGAAGGGAGGTGATATTTGGGTCATATTGTATCTCATGAAGGTCATACATTAAAGCCTAATATTGGCTCATTACCCCTTAATTGGGGCATATTATATTAGTAATTTTATTTTATTTATGTTTTAGGCCATTGGTTGTAATTATCGTCCCTAGTCTCTATATACCAAGGACACATTTTCATTTGAATGTCTTGTACTTGAACATTTAAGTACTGGGAAAAGGAGGGTTCCTCCTCGAAGAGAGACTTATTATCTGAAAGTATCTCTTTTGCAAGGTGTTGAAATTACTTTTCTAAGGTTTTCTATGCTATATTGATATTTGGTTCTTATATGGTATCAGGCCTTTCGAGGAGTCTTGGGGTTTCGTAGCTACATCTAAGACACCTTGGAAATTTTTCTATAACTTATTTTACAGCATTTGAAGGAATGGCTTGAACGTTATATTTAGTAGATGGATCAAAGATGCGTTGGGTTCAAATTCATCTCGAGATATATACTTTCGGGAAATATAACCTACAAGATGGTTCTTGAATCATCCTAAAATGAGCCATAGCGTAATTTTCGCTATAAGCGGTTTTTCATGCGTTTGAGACCACGAACTCGGAAGTTGTTATGAAATTAGCAAGGTATCTTTAAGTAAACATTTGGGATTAGAGCATCTTAAATTTGTAGATACACCTTGTGTAAGATAGAATATCTGACTAGCCCTATTAGTAGTCTCAAAATGTTCGAATGAAACAATCATAACTTCTTCCTAGAATTATCAAATTGGTGGGACTAGTTTCATTGGATCTTGGACAATCTTGGAAATTCTTTAGTATTTCTGGTACAAGTTTCCTAATTTTATATCAATTATTTTTGTGGGCATGCTATACAAGTGAGATCTTTTGGAAAGGCCAAAAATTAGCAATTTGTTAGGAAGTTACCATAAATTACACTTGGCATATCCAATTTTGATCAGACCAGTGGCATTGCAAAGAATAAATATCGAGAGAACTACATAAAATAAATATTCATACCATAAGGGATGAAAACTTGGGAGATACAATAGAGACATATTGTGTCTAAGCGAGAACCACCTCAAAATCAAGGTTCAAAGAAATTACTTGGCCAACATGCCACCCAAAGGAAACTTCTACTGGAAATAATCATTCGGAAAGTCCTACTTGGACTCTTGATGAATGTGAATAAATGCATAAGGTTTATAAATGATTTACAAAAGAGATAGTAACAAAGATGAACTACGAGAGATGGAGGGGTTTAAAAAGGGAGATCATGGAGTATTGAAAAATTTAAATGTGAGGAGAAGACACACGAAAGTGAAAATGCATCCCATGAAATTCATGATAGGGACACAAAGGAAGGTGAATCAAGAATGGAGAATCTCAAACTTTGGTTTGAATTACCAACCACTTCCCTAATATTGATATGAGGAAGTTTGATATGGGACCCAATCACATGGATACTTAGGATGGAGCAATTCTTTGATATAAATAATGTGTCCCCATACACAAAATGCAGTGCTTCTTTATATTTAGAACCCTAATCAATTTGTATGGTGTCCATGACTTTTGTTCTGTAAAATCACTGCGTCCTTGGACAATTTTCTGGGAAAAGTGATGGTACACTATGAGGATACAAGGGCAATGCCTTCTTAGCCAATTGATAAAATCTCAAGCAAAAGGGTTCCTTACCAAACACATTACTTGAACTTCCAAATGTGAATATAAAAGGGTAACAGATATTCAGGTAGGCACTTGATTGATGTATTCATAGGAACTTTAAAGGATAACATTCAACATGGGTTCTCCTTTGGGAACCCAAATCATTGGAGAATGCATTTAAGGTAACAAGAAATGTTGAAAGTAAAAATGTTATGGCTACTAGAGGATGATCCTAACTTTCTAAGGAAGACAATGCTCCTTCTTCTAAAACACCTCAACCTTGTAGGTTGAGTTGACACCTCAACAATTGGAAAGAAAATAAAAAGGTTTATGCTTTAATTGTGACAACAAATGCATTAAGGGACATAAGTGTGGTGTGAAGAAATTATTCTATATAGATTATGAAGGAAGAAGAACAAGAACAAGAACCATCTCAGATGAAAGCGTAGAAGCAATTTAGGATGAAGAGTTGACTCCCCACTGATATCATGTAATGCATTGGGTGGAATTAACGCTCCTCAAACCCTCGAGATCGAAGGATACATCACAAAGAAAAGGTAATAGTCCTAATTGATTTTGGCGGTACTCATAATTTCATTCCTTTATAAATTAGCCAGTCTCAATTGCTTTGTATATTCGGTATGGTTCAAGTAATGATGGGAGATGGAGGAACTATCAATAGCTCAAGATAATGCAATAAGATCAATCTTACTATGGGGAATATGTAATGAAATAGTCCAATGGTGCTATACACATGGAGTGGAGTGAGATGTTGTACTAGGAATCCAATGGATTCTGATCATTAGGAACAATGGCTTTAATTTTCAAAACTTTTCATGGAAATTTTCATTTGGAAGGAAAATAAATTAGTTAAGAGGTATCACAAAGAGCACAGTAGGTGATAAACTCCTAGCGGCATGACAAATTTATTGAAAGGGGCATCAAGTTATTACACAACTATGCTCCTTGAGTGTTCAAACATCTAAACCATCTATTTCTCAAGATCTCCAAGGATCATTGATAAGCATTCCAAGTATTTGAACATATCCCCAAGGTCTTCCCACCCACTCGAAATCATGATCATAGAATTACCTAATTCAGAGTGTTCACTCTAACATCATGCCATCTGAGGATGCCTTATGCCCAAAGGTGAAATTGAGTTATAGTTGAAGAGTGTTGGGGATGGCATTATACCTAACCAAAGTTCTTACTCTGCACCAATGGTAATGGTATTAAAAAAATATTAACTCATGGTGTGTGTCTAGATTATAGAGAGAGCTCAACAAGATCACTATTAAGATAAGTTCCCCATTCTGTCATTGATGGATTGTTATATGAACTACATGAAACAATCTATTTGAAGTTGGATTTTTGTTTAGGGTATCATCAGATGAGAATGAAAGAAGAAGATATCAAAATGATACGAACTCATGAAGGGCATTATGAATTTTGGTCATGCCAAAAGGCATGACAAAAAATCATAATGGCCTTCCACATTCCAAGGGTTGATGAATTCCATTTTCAAGCCCTTCCTTGAAGAAGAATTTGTGTTAGTATTTTTTGATGATATACTAATCTTTAACAAGTCTTGGGAGGATCATATCGACATGTTACGACAAGGTGCTACAACTACTAAAGGGAGCAACAACTATATGCCAAAACCATCAAATGTTTCTTTGGAGTAAAGGAGGAGTGGAAGTATTTGGGTGCATATTGTATCTCATAGAAGGTGTCAAGGGTGAACCCCTAGCAGATTAAGGCCATGATGGATGGCCGATTCCCAAAACACTGATGAAGAATCTTAGAGGAACTTTGGACAGGTTTTACTAAGCAAGTTTGTTAGAACTATTGAAGAATAGCAACCTTTAGCGACACTAACTAAAAGGATGCATTTTCATGGACTCGAGGCAACTAAAGATTTTGAACAACAAGAAGTGATGTATAAAGCTCATGTCTTGACCACTCGAAACTTCAAAAGCCTTTTATTGTGGAATGTGGTGCTTCGGGAAATGGAGTTGGTGTTGTCACACAATGCAAGAAGGAAGGCCCTTGGCTTTTGAAGTCGACCACTCAAGGGAAAAGACTTACACAAACCCATTTATGAGAAGGAAATGATGGCAATACCATGCATTGAAAGTAAGCATCCTTACCTAATAGGTAGAGCACTTCAAAGGTCAAAACATATCATGATAGTCTTAAATACTTCTTGTAACAAAGACTATCTTAGGAAGAACAACAAAATGAGTAACCAAGATATTGGATTATGTTTAGAAATCTATGAAAAGGGGAAACAAAATGTTGTAGCAGATGCAATCTCAAGAAAGTATGTAGATGTTGAGGCCTTTCTGTGTTATCTCGATCATCCAACTGATTGGATAATATAAGAAACGGATGAATGGAAGAATGACAAAAAGTGTGGACTTTCATTCAAAAGTACAGCAGGATTCCATTACATCAAATACATTTACATGGAAAAATGATTCACTATGGTACAAAGATAACTTATATTTATGTAAAACTCCCAACTCAAACAAAGGTACTATTAGAATTTCACACACCTCTTCTGTAGGAGGGCACTCAAGATTTTAAAAACCTACAATGAGAGTCAGAATGGCGTTTTTGGGATGGCCTTAATACCGATGTTCAAAGGTTTGTGTGAGAATGTTTGGTTTACTGCCAAAATAAAGGTGGAAACAATTAAAGCCCAGTCTTTTACAACCATTATCAATCCCAAGTTAGTCTTTGGGAGGGAGGTTTCCATGGATTTCATCCGCGGGGTTACCAAAATTAGAAGGAAAAGTGTAATCATGGTGATTGTTGATAGGCTGACCAAGTAGCTACTTTTGTACACTCTCTCATCCCTTCAAAGATAGTACAATTACCACCGCATTCATGGAGAGCAGTTCAAAAGCTACATGGCAGCCCAAAGATTATTGTAGAAGTGACAGAATCCCCCATCTTTTCTTGGACATTTTTGGACATAATTATTTTCTGCTTGTTTAGGTTTCCGATTGGCTCATAGCTCATCCTATCATCCTCAATCGATGGACAAGCAGAGATAGTGAACAAATATTTTGGAGAGCTACCTTCGTTGCTTTGTCTCGATAAACAAACACAATGGTTCAAGCCCTTGGCATAATGGTGGTATAACCCACTTCCTTTCATCTGCAACAAAATGACACCATTTATGGAACTTTATGGATACCACCCTCATCCATCCTTCTTCTCTAAAAAGAAAATATAAGGTTCAAGTAGTGGAAGATGCATGAGTAATCCAACAACAAGTTCTCCAAATCTTAAGGACAACGTATGTGGCACAAAATGTAGCATGAAACAACAAGTGAATCAACATCGTGATGAAAGAAGTTTTGAAGTAGGGGATTGGGTGTTTTAGACTACAACCATATATGAGATGTCCCTCAAGCAAATGAAGGATAATAAATTATCACCAAAAGTCTGTGTATATAAGTTGCAGGTGGTACTATGGCATACAAAATGGAGCTGCATCTTCTGAGTACCTTGATTTCCATGTTCATGTAAAGAAGGTTATAGGTGACAAAATCCTGGTTCAAACTATATTGCCAAAACTTGATGAGGAAGGAAAAATCATATTGGAACCTCAAGCCATCACTGACACAAAAATCCGCCGGTGAGGAATAAGATCAACAGGTATCTCTCATTAAATGGAGAAAATGAGATTCCACTTGGAATGAATCATACCTCTGAAGCATCGAGTTACTCAAGCGTTGGACAACACTTGTCTCAGGGGAGGGGCATGTTAATCCCTAATATTGTCATTACCCCTTAATTGGGGCAAATCATATTAATGTTATTTTGTTGTATGTCGACTTTAGGCCATTGGTTGTAATTATACCTCCTAGTCTCCTATATATATACCAATGAGAGACATTTTCATTTGAATCATCTTGTACTTGAACATTTAGAATTAAGGGTAAGGAGGTTTCCCCTCGAAGAAACTTATTATCTGAAATTATCTATTTTAAGGTGTTGAGTATTAATTTTAAAGTTTTCTATGCTATAATGATATTTGGTTCTTACTTGGTGTCCAAGGTAGACCCTAACAATAATTAAGACCATGATGGACTAGTCGATTCCAAAACATTGAAGAATATTAAGAGGATTTTGGGTTTGATAGGTTCTGCCACAAGTTTGTTTGGCAATATAGAAGAATAACACCTTTAATGACACTAACTAAGAAGGATGCATTTTCATGGACTCAGGAGGAAACTAAATCTAAAATTTTGTTTCAACTTAAAAGAGGTGATGTGCAAATCTCTTGTCTTGGCCACTCCAAAATTCACAAAAACTTGTGTGAATACAAATACCTCGAAATGGAATTGGTGTTGTCCCTAATGCAAGAAGGAAGGCCCTTGGCACTGAAAGTCGACCACTCAAGGAAATGGCTTACACAAACCAATTTGTAAGGAAATGGTGGCAATACTACATGCATTGAAGAAATGGTCATACCTAATGGGTAGGCACTTCAAGTTCAAAACACATCATGATTGTCTTAAATACTATCTTGGAACAAGGACTATCTTCAAAGAACAACAAAATGAGTATGAAGATATTGAAACATGATTTTGAAATGGAGTCTATAAAGGGAAGCAAAATGTTGTGGCAGTCCTCTCAAGAAAAGGATAGAATGTTGAGGAGGCCCTTCTCTATGCTATCTCGATAATTCAACTGATTGGATAATAGAGGCAAGGGATGAATGGAAGAATGACAACCCGAAAAGTGGACTCTCATTCAAAGTTTACCTTGATTCGAGTTCATCAGATACATTTACATAGGAAAATGATTCACTATGGTACAGATACAGCTTATATTTATGTAACAACTCCAAAATCAAACAAAATGTACTATTGGAATTACACTCCTCGGTGGGAGGCACTGAGTTTGAAAACCTACCATAGAGTCAAGAAGGTTTTTTTTTTTTTGGGTTGGCCTTAAAGCTGATGTTCAAATGTTTGTGTCAAAATGTTTGGTTTTCCAACAAAATAAAGATTGAAGCAGTTAAGACCAGTCTTTACAACCATTAGCTATCCCAAGTGTCCCGGGGCGGGAGGAGGTTCCATAGTTTCATCAGGGTTCCAGTCTGAGAAAGAGTGTCATCATGGTGGTGTTGATAAAATGACCAAGCACACACACTTTGTGCACTCTCATCCCTTCAAAGCTACTATTGTACAAACTGCATTCATGGAGACAATTCCAAAACTACATGGCAGCCCAAAGATTGTGGTAAGTGACAAAATCCTATCTTCATTGGACATTTTGGACAAAATTATTTTCTTGTTTAGGTACTCAATTGGCTCATAGCTCATCCTATCATCCCTCAGATTGAGGAAAAAGCTGAATGAGTGAACAAATGTCTATAAGACTACCTTTGTTTCTTTGTCTCGATAAACAACACAATGGTTCAAATGGTTACCCTTGGCAGAATGGTGGTATAACACTTCCTTTCATCACAACAAAATGACACCATTATGGAACTCTATGGATACCACCCTCCTTCATCACT
Source organism: Picea sitchensis (assembly GCA_010110895.2). Lineage (NCBI taxonomy): Eukaryota > Viridiplantae > Streptophyta > Pinopsida > Pinales > Pinaceae > Picea > Picea sitchensis. The sequence goes on along the minus strand of SNQJ01S0171144.1, from coordinate 1,421 downwards.
TCTTGCTACCAATGCAAAATCTAAGGTTCAGGTGGAAGATCACATGGGCATCAACAGTTCTCCAAATCTTAAAAGACAAACTGACCATGGCACATGTCATGGGAAACAAGCAACATATCAACATTGTAGTGAAAGCAGTTTTGAAGTAGAATTGGTGTTTTTTAGACTACAACCATAGAAACAAATGTCCCTCAAGAGAAAACCAGAAGGATAATAAATTATCACAAAATCTTATGGTATATAAGGTGTTGCAAAAGGTGGTACTATAGCATACAAGTGGAGTTACTGCATCTTCTGAAAAGTACACCCAATTTTCCATGTTTCCTTCATAAAGAAGTTGTGACAGTCGGTTCAAAACTATATTTCTAGAAATTGATGAGGAAGGAAAATTATATTGGATCATGAATCATCCTTGTATAATAATTTTCCAAGGAATATATCCATTTTCGAGTATCTCATTAAGTGGAGGAAACTATATATTGAAGATTCCACTTGGGAATGGGTCTTTTATCTGAAGCATCAGGATTTCTCAAGCATTGGAACAGCACTTGTCTGAGGGAGGGGCATGTTAATCCTAATATTGGCTCATTATAGTAAGGGCATATTACATTAGTAATATTCCCATTTTATTTATATGGTTATTCCATTGGATTATGAAATTATACCTTCTAGTCCTATATATAGTAATGTTATTTTATTTATGTCGGATTTATTCCATTAGTTGTAATTATACCTTCTAGTCTCCTATATATACCAAGGAGACATTTTCATTTGGAATCATCTTGTACTTGAACATTTATGTGGGGTAAAAGGAGGTTGCCCCCTCAAAGAGGATTATTATATGAAATTCTCTCTTTTTCAAAGCATTGAGTACTTATTCTAAGGTTTTTCTATGCTGTATTGATATTTGGTTCTTAACATTCAATATTTTTTTCATCCAAACTGCTTGACATGCTGCCGATGTACCTACTACATACTTTGCTTCTGTTGATGACATTGTCACTATTGGTTGCCTATTTGATTCCCATGCTACAACTCATGTTCCAAGATGAAATACATATCTATATGTGCTCTTTCTGTCATCAATACTCCCTGCAAAATCACTATCTATGTATCCAATTAACTGAAAATTATTCGAAGTAGAATACAATATTCCATGATTCATAGTTCCATCAATGTATCTTAGTAACTTTTTTCCTGGTTGCCAATGTAAATTCTTTGGTGTGTCCATGAATCTATAAATCAAACTAACTCCATACATTATATCTGGCCTAGTCGTTGCAAGATACATCAAACTTCCAATCAATTTTCTGAATATGGTTGAATCAAAATCCATCTCATTTCGTTCTCTACTTAGTTTTGTGCCAATTTCCACAGGTGTAGAAATTGGACTGCAGTTTATCATTCTAAACATTTTTAAA
>SNQJ01S0171143.1:12241-27784 GCA_010110895.2 Picea sitchensis | reverse complement strand
AGGTGATGAGGAGACTTAGTGGCCTGGGCACCCCCACTAGGTCATAGTCTCACACTGAGGGGGGAGGTCAACTAGGCCAAAGTTATAATTTTAAGTTGACTTGAGAAAGGAAAGGGATAAAAGGAGTAAAAGATAACTCAATAAAAGAATAGAAGTTAACCCTGGGAGTTAACCTAACTCAACAGAGAATTAGAAGGAAAAGTATAAGTAAGAGGCTGGGGTGCACCTATTATTTATTCTGAATTTGGTGTATTGCTTGTTATTGCTCTTAAGCATTCAGCTTGGGGGTTTTGCTATACAAACCCTTGTGAACAACTCAGTGGTGAAATATCCACTCACCTTGTTCCACAACTTGGTCTCGGGGATGAAAGATTCCTCCACACCATTCTATTCTCAGCATATCTCCTTCTCAAGCTTCAGAAGATAGCAGGGCCGTACTGTTTTGGAGGTTTCCAGCAAGGGCGCACCATACCATTGAGAAGGGTTCGATCTAGCCAATCAGGAGGAGCATTGGGCATTCCATCAGTTGGGTTTTACTTGCAGGTGCTCCATCATCATTTTGAGGGTTTCATTGAGGAGTTATCATCACTCAATCTTCAACAACAGTTTGGGACGATTTGGAGGTTAGCAGGACGTCCCACTTTTCTGTATTTCTCAGATCTAGAGAGATCTACTTGAGATCTGGATCTGAAACTTCTCCCACGGGATTCTCTTAGCCCGATCTATATTCTTGGAGAGTTTCACATCGTTTGGAGGTATATTTCTTCAAGGACGAGTTGCCTAGGGCTTCTACCATTCAGGAGGGCGCAACTCCCTTGGAAGCTTCAACATTTGGAGAGGTTGGCCTTGGACGTTGGGCTTGAGACTTCAGGAGGATGATCCCGCTACCCTGATCTATCATCTGACCAAGTTTGGGCTCATTTGGAGTCTTCTTCCATCAGGGCCGAATTATTGAGGGCTTCAGTCTTCTCTTGGAGCATGGCTTCTCCAGCTGGAGGGTTTGTACTCAAATCTGCTTGGTCTTGGTCTTCATTTCTTATCCAGCCTTTGGAGGCTTCTTTGTATTGACGGGAGCATTTTGTAGTAGCTCATACTTGTTGTCTACTAGAGCCATTTGAAGATTATTCCAGATCTGCTCTTTCTATTGTATCTGATTTTTGCTTCTATAATAAAGGTTAGATCTTTGCTTGTGTTCAATATCTTGAGTATATTGTGATCTTCATGTGTTGAATGCATCTTGTATAAACATATTAATAAAATACCTACACATCATACACAACCGAGCTAGTTAGTAGTCTCAATCGAAAAATTTGGCTTGGGATCATTACATGCTGAGGGGCCACCTCATATCGCTCACTGCTAGTGTTAGTCCTGCTAGTGTGAACTCTGGAATCCCCAAAAACCCTCTCTACAGAAGATATCGTGTTGAATTGCCCACTATCTACTGTGCTATTGGGTCCTCCTATATGCCATTGCACCCCATCACTAGATGCTATCTCCCTCTGCATCGCACTATATCCTGTATGAGCAGCTGTATCCTCCTGTGCACTCACCCGACTACTATCATCTGCGCCTAGATCCCATATAGATGTGTCAAGACATGTGCTATGGTCATCCTGATTAATAAAGGTTGCATCCTCATCAATGCAGGCCGATCTTGGAAGTAAGTGCCCCATCAACCTGTCAGTATCCACAATCTGCTCAACTAATGGAGTCTCCAAAAGCTGTGACTCAATCTCATCATGTTCATCTGTATGTGGAGGGTCAACTGTCTGTACGTCCTGTATCTCATCCTGGATCTGTGGATCCATGTGTCTCTGGTGTGTATCTCTCACGTGCAGCTCCTCCATCATATTTGACATGCCATTGCTATCCTCATGTGATGTGGCTATCGTGGGTGCCTGAAAGGATGACAAATGTGTCACAACCCTCACAGGAAGCTCATCCGATCTAGGTGCTAACACGTGTGAATCCCCACTAGTGTCTCCACTCCGCTGAGGTGTAGGGTCATCAATATCATGTGATATGTCTACTGAAAAGAAGGTGTTGTCTTCTTGTTCCTTCAATTGTCTACCCTCTACACAAGGGTCACCATCCTCCCCAATCATGCCATAATCACTAGTATCTACAAGTGTGCAAGAGTCACTATCCTCCTCAAGCGTGTCAAAATCACTAGCCTTTGTGCAAGAGTCACTAGCATCATCGCCCTGCTCTACATAAGCATCTAGCTCTAGCTCTGTGTCCTCACTCACCTCATCATCACCGTCATAGTGCACTTCAAGAATGTGCTTCTTACCCTTACCCCTACACCTATGATCTGGTTCCCAAGACACCTTGCAACTGTAGCAAAGTTGCGTGCTACTAATGGGTGTGGGGTTTCTCTGTTCTTCCCTCCTAATGGGCGTGGGGTTCCTCCAAAAGGCTGCTTTGTTTTCCTCCATTTCATTGATCCAACATGTAATCTCTTTTTTGCTCCAACTAGGATTTTTATAGGATAGGAACCATTGGAATGTTAATAGCCCCTTGAAATTATTGATGGTTTCATATTTCCTCTCACACTCCACAATCCTGTTAACAATATTCATCTTCATTGTAACTCTGCTAATCCCCACTGGCTGGCAGGAATCTAAGCTCCGATACCACTATAATGTTCCCAAGCCATTATGCCAGGAACATCACAGTTTTGGGTGTCTTTTTAAACTTTTTCTGGTTGTGGCATTTCGTCAAACACTTTGCTTACTGTGAATATTTAGGTTGCACGTAGGATTTACTGATGTGTTATATATGTGTCTGCAACAACAGACAAGAAGATAAGCAATGTAACATACCTCAACCATATGGAAGATCAATAAGATGATAGACAAGCCAAAACACTACAGATCTGATTTTATTCATAAATAGGAGAACCTGTTACAATGAGATGCCAATCTGGAATGCACATTAGAGGGCTCCAATAAAGACAATAGAAGATAGGAGCTGCTACAAAATGCTCCAATAGAAGACTACAAGCCTCCAAAGGCTTGGTATCCACTGAAGATCGATGCAGGAGTAGATCTGGCCGAATGAAGTGCCAAACCCTCAAGCTGGAAGATGCCACGCCCTGCTGAAACACTGAAGCTCCTCAATAATTCGGCCCTGCTGCCAAAGATGTCCAAATTCTCCAATGAAGATGTCAAATAGTAGATAGGGTAACTGCAAGAACAACCCAGGTGCTCAAATCTCCAAGACCCCTCTCAAAGTCATGGATCTAACCTCCCTCCAAGAAATGGTGCGTCCCCCTGGATGCTTGAAACCCTAGATAATTCGACCCTCCTCTTAGAGGCCTCCAAATGCTCCACAAAACCACTAGAATGATAGATCGGGGCTTGGTTACCTCCCTGGTGAAGCCCCAAGCGAAATAATGAAGATTTGATCTACCAAATGGCTGAAATCACTTTCTGAAGTGTGCTCCTCTCCTCCAATTCGTCCCATGCATCCAATAAATCAAATGATCCATAAAACTCCTCCGGAATGCACTAGATCTAATGGCCACGACCCATGAAAACCCAGGTGCTAGAATCTCTAGAAGCACTGCCAATCACCTAGAACGAACCTCTCTCAATGGATGGTGTGCCCCCCTTGCTAGAAACCCCCAATGGTGCGCCCTCCTTCTCTTCCTGTGCCTGTGGCTGGTGTAGAACCCTCCTGCACTAATGTGGATCTGAACTAGAATGGTGTGGGAGAGTATTGCATCTCCGAGATCAAGCTTGGGACAAGCTAGGAGGAATCTTTCACCACTGAATCGTCCTCTAGGGTTTGTTAAGTCAAAACCCTCAAAACCCCCAAGAGATGGGCCCTCTAACTAGAAGCCAGATATCAAAATGATAAACATACATAAATGAATCAATAGAGGCCCTTGCCTTTCCTTTATACTTCCTGCTCACCTTGTCCCTCCAAAGTAACTTTCATTTTATTAATATTTAATTAATTAATTAAATCACTTTAATTAATTAATTAACCTTTTCACCTTTGAAAAACGCCTTATCTCTCCCTGTGGCTTCCCTGGCCACTGAAAGTCAATTCTCACCATCCCATCCTGTAGTGTTGCTCCACCCGAATCCAATGAGCTATTACACTGAGAGTTTCCTCCAAGTATTGTGCCCAAAATGACCTCTTCAGTGAATTTCCTTAACTTATAGCTCAAAATACTCAAAATCATGGAAATCGTCGGAATGCAACGAAACCAAAGCCAACTTGTGCGGAATGGATCATAATGATGAAATGGGATGAGCGATGCAAGCTGGACCCCAAAATACCTCTCAATCATCTCTATACTCGCTATAACCTCCATCTGGCTACTTAGGTCATCATAAACCTCTGTAATGTAATGATGTCCCAAAGTGGGGACATTGCATCTAGAGGGTGTAGAAAGGGTAGGAAAAGGTTAGGATAGGATAGGCTAAGGCTTAGACATCATCTCCCACCTTTACTTTAACCATTCAACTCAATTTTACAAAAAATGACATTTTGACTATGTCATGACTAGTAATTAAATTGTTGTTTTTGACTGACCAAGACTCCTCATGGACAAACACCTAGAAAAACGTGTCCAATTGAGCTGAAGCTTGGTCCAAGGGTGTAGGGGGTCTCATTCCATTTCTTTTGAGCACAAATACCCCTAGCAAAAATCCCAAAGACCTAGTTTTTACATTTTTGATCAAATTTTAATTAAAATTAGCCAACTTAGCCAATTTTAAAAAATTAAAAAAAACCTATCTAGACTCGATGAAATTCCGCAAAACTTTTAGAGATGTCTTACATGGTCATTTACAACGTTCCTAGACGCTAGCTACTAGAGGGCGAAACCATTAGAATGCCTTTCACCATTTTGGAGGAATTATTGTGGGAGTGAAAAACTCAAGGGAAATTAATAAGGCTGGGTAAGCAATATTAATAACTTGAGGAAAAAAAACACTCAGTGAAAGGGACTCCTCTAATGATGAAGTCCTAAGGTAACTGACCTGACTATGATCCATGCAGACCTATTACATTATTATCCCATGCAGTGGAACGGAAATTCCATTACAAAAATATGTATTGAAGGCCAAAACTTCCTTGTAGAACCAATAAGTCTCTGACTTGGTAGCATCTGATGATGCATATCTTCATGATACATGGAGTTGACCCCCTAGTTGATGTTAAAGTTTCTGCTATTATTAGGTTACTTTCAATTTACTAGATAACAATAGCATAGACAGTATCACTGAGAGAAACACAATCACAAGAGTACACAAGCATTTATCCTGGGAAACCCTCAAGGGGAGGAAAACCTAGCAAAACTTCCTTAATATAGATAGCCAATACAATGCCAAGATAATGAACCAGACAACAGAGAATATCCAACACTAAGCAACACACCTCTCTCTCTTCCGGCAACCGGCAACTGCAGCTTCCTTCAAAACTTGCGCACTAGATGAGTGAGCGGTGTGTGTGTCTAAATGAGGTGCTGGCCTCTCTTATTTATACAATTCTGGCACGTGTGGAAGTGTCTCTTCATTGGCAAGGCCGACTTTTTCTTCTGGGTGGTTATAACCACCTTTAATATATTCTGGGGCCAACTTCTTATTTAGCCTATTACAATTAGGGTTTGACTAATCCGCAAAAGGGGATTTGGTCATTTACAATACCCGACATGATCAATCCACAAAAGGGGATTGATCTAATCAATAATGAATATATTTTATCTTTATCCACAAAAGGGGATAAGAATATTCTTTGCAGTTACACAATATTTTAACCGTTGAATAGGTGGTCAACAATTAGCAAGCTTGAGCAAATACTTGCTTCAAGCTTGAGAAAAGAGAGAGCAATATGGGAGAGAGAGAGAATGGGAGAGATTTGGGTACAGTAACAATACACTGTGAGAAGATGGAGAAATGAGGGTGAGAGGGCCTCTATTTATACTTGGGAAGGCAAAGTTACCCCTCTTAGATCCTTTACAAGTGTCAAAACACAAGCAAGAGTGATCATCTCTAGGAGGGGGCCCATTTTTAGGGTTAGGGTTGTGGATTGATGAGAATGCTTACATGGTCATCTCATCAATCCATCTAGACTCGACGAAATTCCGCAAAACTTTAAGGGATGTCTTACATGGTCATTTACAACATTCCTAGACACTAGCTACCAGAGGGCTAGACCATTAGAGCACTTTTCACCACTTTGGAGGAATTATTTGTGGGAGTGAAATACTTAAGGGAAATTAATAAGGTTGGTTAGGCCAAATTAATAACTCAAGGAAAAAAAACACTCAGTGAAAGGGACTCCTCCAATGATGAAGTCCTAAGGCAACTGACCTAACTATGATCCATGCAGACCCATTACATTATTATCCCACGCAGGGGAGCAAAAATTCCATTACAAAAAAAGTGCTGAAGCCCAAAACTGCCTTGTAGAACCAGTATGTCTCTGACTTTGTAGCACCTGATGGTGCATAACTTCATGGTACATGGAGTTGACCCCCTAGTTGAATAGGTGGTCAACAAACCTCATGCCCAAAAGTCTTACCCACTCCACCTCATACTCACACATGACTTAGATAGGTTTCGATTGGGAAACACCATTGACTTGGGGATTGATTGGCCCAATAGGATGCCTTGACACCCCTCCCACACCTAAATTTGACAAATCAAATAAGGTCTTTGAGCATTTGTTTAGTTTGAAAAGGGAGGGTTTGATGCACATGTTTGGGTGGTTCCATTATTAGATGTGGCTTACTTGGCATAATTCTTGTGACTTATGGACCCTTGGAGGGCGCATCTGTTTGTCTTTGAAGGACCTTGCCCGGTGGACAGGTATTCAGGAGGAGATGACATTGTTTGGATCTTCATGGGGGCTTTAGTGCCTAAGAATGGATGCGGAAATCCCACATCTAGGGTAGGCTCGTGATCACCATTTGCACAATGAAGGAGGTCGTTGCCTTTGGAGGCACTCTAGCATGGCTAGGAGATGAGCTCCCACCTCTCTCCACCTGGACGTTAGCCTTTGGAGGCTTGGACGTCACCTTACTAGCCCATGACGTCACCTAGGGCTTGATACTTTGATGGAGGAGGTCTTGATATGGACACATGGCACGTGTGGGCTTGATCTAGGACCTTTGGAGGCCAAGCGTTTCACTTTTCTAGCCCAACGTTCCTCTTTAGGAGCTCAACGTCACCCTAAAGAGGGATGATGTCACCCTTTTAGGGTTTAGTTTATGTAAAAATGAATTTTTGTAATTTGTAAAGGGCAAATTATGAGGTTGGCCTTCTTTATATTTTTTTAAGTTGACTTTAAAAATGGACAAAGATGGTTTGCAAGGCCTTATATAAATAGAGGCCTTGCCATTTTCATTTTTCATCACAACTCTTCCTCACACAAGAGGATAAGGACTGAAATTTTTGCCCTCTTGGGCAACATTGGTTGATTTTACTAGTGCACACCTCTTCGAGTACATGTTTGGATGCTTCTTGGATGATTTATGGTGGAATTTTCTACAAACTAGGGTTTTATGCTTGATTATTCTTGGTGAAGTAAGTAAAATCTGCAATTTTCATTTCATGCTTTCAATGGTTATGGCAATTTTTTTTTTCCTCGGCAAAAAGCATAATTCTATTCATCTGTAGAGAACCGAATTACATTTTTTAGGTGCTGAAAGCACATGCCCAATACTTGGGAAAATTGAAAGAAGTGTTAGTAGCCAGAAATGGCCCAAAGTAAAAAACCACGAAGGATGTACCAAAAAAAAAGAGTTGGGAGTGAACCCAAATGTAGGCAAAAAAAGACAGGAGGCCTCAAGAAGGCACAGCCATTAACATGACATAAATGTAGATTGAAGAGAACTTGGACGGACCAGGCCAGAGCGACAAAAAACCCCTTTGGGAACAGGATCCAATGGGACCGTAAGAGAGACTGCAGCCATAGAGGAGGAAAATCAGAAGCCGCATGCCCAAGACGGACCTCAAAGCGCTGACCCCAACAACACAAAATTAGCACTGCATGCCCGTGAGATGGACTTCAAAGCTTTGAAGTAGACCCCACCATAAGAACAAAAAAACCAAACAACCACACCACATCACAGACCAGAAGGGGACGCAGGGGATCCCGGACACCAAGACCACCGAGAAGGCCTTGACATTGCATCAAGCCCTGAACAAACCAGTAGGGATGGATTGGTGAGGGCCAAACCCTCGGAAATCTTCAAGTAAACACCTCCATGCACATGAAAGGATGAAAAGATAGAAGACCATAAACCCGCAGACAAAAAAAAAGGCTCCAAGAATTAGATTTGAAGAGACAGGCCGAGAAGAGAAGCAAAAACGACACACAAAAATCCAGATCCACGGCGAGAGGCAGCACGAAACCCCGACATCGATGAAGTAGACTAAGGAGAGAGAACACGATCTGATCGATCCAGTTGAGACATAGACTGCAGCCACCAGAAATCGCACCAACGTATAGCACCCACACCCTTCACTGAGAAAACTGGAGAAGAATCTCGCGAGCCACCTCCGGAGGATCACAATGGAAAAGAGGAACCCGCAGCCGCTGCTCCTGAAGACATCGGGAGAAAAAAAAACTCAGAGTTTGCGTGAGTCTGCGGCTAGGGTTTCCCCTAGTCGTAGCTCCCGATTATATATCCTATTCGGTTGTATGGCTTTGCTATGATGTACGACGAATTGATTATTATGGTGGCACTCAGAGTGCCACAAAAATTATAACAACTTGGACCAATTTTGTTATAATTACAAAATATCATGGTTATGGTAAATTTTATTTGTTCATGTTGAAGATTATGAGATTGCTTTCTTGAAACCCTAGGAGAGGAACATAAGGTGTTTCTTCCTCTAGTTCATTCCACTTGTTAAATTGTCAAGAGAATCTTGTCTAGGGTAGGCTTCTAAAGCCCTAAAGTGCTAGCACTTTAGAAGTCTTGTTCTAGAAACTTGTTATATATTTCAAGTGTCTAAGGAAGAAGAAGAATTCGTTAGAGCCCAAAAGAGCTAACACTTTAGAATTCTTGTTCTAGAAACTTCTTGTTATATATTTCAAGAGTCTAAGGAAGAAGAAGAATTCGCTAGAGCCCAAAAGAGCTTGCTCTCTAGCAGATTTATCTTTTGAGACTAGAAGTTTGAGGCCCTAAAGTGCTAGGCTGCTAGCTCCTCAACTTCATCTCATCATCCTTGGAACATTACTATCATTTATTTCTCCAAGTTATATTGCTGCTGTAATTGACTCCATAAGCCCAAAAGGCAATAGTTTCATTGCTCTCTTGTGAAGGAATTGATCAAACAATTCTTACACTCTATTCTCTAAAGCTTCTACTAACTTTTACTAATCTTAGCCTAGCTAAAATCACTAACCAACTTGCTGCTGTAGCAAATCTTTTCTACAGCCATCCAACTTGCTTCATTTTGCTGCATACACCAACTTAATACTTGCCTAATCCCCTAAAAAATTGCTTGTGATAAGTGCTACTTAAATCTATTGGATAAATGCTAAATTTCTAATGTCTTTCCTTGCAATTCTGATCAATATTTCTTGTGGCTGTTACAAAACTTCATTGCTGTTATAAACTGTTAGTTTGCTGCAAATTTTACTTCAGCCATCATATATTTGTGTTGTCTATTGTCTGTTGAGGTTTTACTATTATTTTGGTACTTGGAAATTGCTATATATATGCTGTATTGTTCTTGTTCCGGGAAGGTACACAAATACTCCTCCTTTTGCCTCAATTTCACAGACATAAAACCTTGGAATTAGGTAACCTGTGAGAGGGCACTCTGGGCTTGATCATATTCTTAATATCAGATCCCTTGAGGTTACCGGGGACGCCTCCCCTGGGTTGGACCTCTCCCATCCCTAAAACGTGGGGATTTCTTACTGAGGTGACAGTGGTGGGTTATCCTGTAGTTACACCAATTTGATATACTTATGTTGGGCTTGGACAAGTACAAATTTTGCGATAACATGGCTAACTGTGGAAACCTTCATACTCAACATATTCTTATCCTCTAATGAATTCTTCATTTTTATAGCGTTTCTCTTTACAACAAGCCAGTGTGATTGCATAGGGTAAGATTAGCTCTATCTTTCTATGGTGGGACTAGGGGATCTAAAAGGTATTAATGGGATGTGATAATAAAGAATTACTGAATAACCTACAGGGAATGATCTCACGAGGGAGGGGAAAAATTTAAACATGACAATTATTATACTACAATCCTCCTTTCTGATACACCTGAATCAATGCATGTGATGTTCATAGTAATGAGTCTAAATTTCTTATTTAGATCTAGAGAAATTAACTTTCCTTTGTACTCTCTTTTGGTTATTTCATCTACTAATGTCTAAATGTAATATGATTTCTAAAGAATTTTGGCCTTTCTATGTAACAGATACCTCCAAGGAAGAGCTCAGCATCATACAGGTTCTCTCTCTCTCTCTCTCTCTCTCTAAGTGAACCAGGTGTAAAGGCATGTGCATATACTGTGGCTTTTACTTGATGGCGAAAAATCTACTACACTATTTGGCCATTTAACCTTTTAGAATTGAATGTATGATGTAACTTTTGATGAGGTCGCTCCTTTATAACCTAGGCTTGCAAATTGGTTTAGCACAATGACCCACAATTTACTAGGTAGTTCCTTTTTTCCATCTGGTAGACTTGATCAACTCTTGTGGCTATTTGAGGACAATGTTTCTTTCAAATTGTAATCGTAATATTATTTTTTCACATTTCTGGGTTCAAAGAAAGAAGGCATTCAAATTGAAATAAGAAGGGTTTAATGGTGCACATAAATACATGATGCGTCGATCCTACTCATGAACAATTAACTTGCTTTAACTTTGCATACGAAACCACAGATAAATAAAAAATAATAGACCAACACTATCAAGAAACTGAAGGAGTTGAGTATCATTAGAATATAATCTTTTCATTCAATTCCCAAAAGTCCAATGCAACTTCTGGACCTTTGTCATTAAATAAGCAGACTTTCCTTCATCATGTCGAGAACATTGGTGGGAGGCATGAAGTTGGGGCCACAAGTAAGGACACAAGTAAGGACTCAAATGAGCTATCACGTCTCCAAATAATCAAGGAATATTAAGGCATTGGGTAAATATATTGTTGATTTTGATATCTTATCCAAAATATTTTTTCCTTTAACAAACATTTACATGTAATCACTTTTGTCTGTTATACAACAATCGGACCTACTAGAATGTTTTTTTTTTTTTGAAAATGCAGCACAAAATTACATCATAAGTCAATATACATGTACATCAAGAGTGTCACTTCCAGGAATTAATAGCAGTCACACAATATTCCGCTGCCTAAATAAGCAAGGAGAGATAGCATATCCAGTTTGGCTCCAACTTGAAGAGTATCTACATCTTCCCTAAAATTGTCAATTTTGTCTGAAATCTGGCTAGCCAAATATGATGTAATTGCAAAACCTTCTTCCGTTGAATGGAGTATTCGTCTAACAAAACATTGGCCAACAGCATCACTTCCATAAGAAATAGATGCATGCCAGTTGGATCACATCCCACATATTCTTACCTGCCTTCCAAATTATCCATTTGTGCCCGGACAGAGCCCCTTTCCAATGTAGAGGAGAGACAAAGTGCATTATAGTTGACGATAATCCATGCCCTAAATGTTTTGGTTGTTAGACTGTCTACCTGTTGCTTTGATAGTTCCTCCCCAAAGTACATGTAGCAGTCTGTAGCAGCAGCGTGCCTGTAACAGTCTGTGGAAGCAAGTTGACGGTGTACTGTAAGCTTCTTAGGAGTGAATTGGTTGTCCTTTAGTAAAGTTGAAGAGGGTGCATGCATGCACCAGGTCTAGAGTTTTCCCATTATAACTCTTTATATTTAGAACAGAAGTTATATTTCTGTCTGATTGTGTTTATTTTTAGCATATTTGCTATTCTGGTGTGACTAAGTCAAAGATGACAGTTAAAGGAGGCACTGTGCATGAGTTGGCTGTTATTACACTGGATGAGTTTCCCTAGGACTGGTAGTGCATGCCTTTCCTTAGGTGCTCTAATCTAGGCATTCCTCCTCACACATTCCCTTGGCTGCTCTAATCTAGGCATTCCTCCTCATGCAAGCAGGGTGCATTCTCCCATCTAACTGTTTGATCAAGTCCACTTTGATTGTAATCATTTTTCCTCTGCTTCTGTTATAAAAGCAAGGTTTAGGGAGTAGTTTTTGATCAGCTCAGTTTTGCAGCTTAAGTGAGTAGAAGTGATTTTCTGTAGTGACTCTTCCAGAGTTTTCTTTCAGAGTTGATGAGAAAGAAGGTCACAGTAGCAAGTTTGACCGTTTGTAATGTCCCCACTTTGGGACATCATTACATTACAGAGGTTTATGATGACCAGAGTAGCCAGATGGAGGTTATAGTGAGTACAGAGATGATTGAGAGGTATTTTGGGGTCTGGCTTGCATCGCTCATCCCATTTCATCATTATGATCCATTCCGCACAAGTTGGCCTTGGTTTCTTTGCATTCCGACGATTTCCATGATTTTGAGTATTTTGAGCTATAAGTTAAGGAAATTCACTGAAGAGGTCATTTTGGGCACAATACTTGGAGGGACCTCTCAGTGTAATAGCTCATTGGATTCAGAAGGAGCAACACTACAGGATGGGATGGTGAGAAGTGACTTTCAGTGGCCAGGGAAGCCACAAGGAGAGATAAGGTGCTTTTTAGAGTTAAAAAGTTTAATTAATTAATTAAAGTGATTTAATTAATTAATTAAATATTAATAAAATGAAAGTCAGTTTGGAGGGACATGGTGAGCAGGAAGTATAAAGGAAAGGCAAGAGCCTCTATTGATTCATTCATGTATGTCTATCATTTGGATGTCTAACTTCTAGCTAGAGGGCCCATCTCTTGGGGGTTTTGAAGGTTTTGACTTAACAAACCCTAGAGGACGATTTGGTGGTGAAAGATTCCACCTAGCTTGTCCCAAGCTTGGTATCGGGGATGCAATACTCCCCCACACCATTCTAGTTCAGATCTACTCAGTTGTAGGAGGATTATACATCAGTTACAGGTGCAGAGCGAGAGAGAGGGCGCACTAGTTGTGGGTTTCCAGCAAGAGGGGCGTACCATCCATTGAGGGAGGATTCAATCTAGCTAAGGAGAAGAGATTTTGGGAATTCTAGGTATTGGGTTTTCCTTGCAGGTGCCATAGCGCCATTATTGGATGCTTCCGGAGGCAATCTTATGGAGGATTGATTTACATTGAGAGTGGGACGATTTCCCTAAGAGGAGGGTGCATCATTCTTTGGAGGGTGGCTAGATCTAAGGGTCTAACAGGTATTTTGCCTAGTTGAGCACTTGGGTTTTCATTGTCGTGCCCCGATCTATTATTCTAGTGGGTTGGTGGAGTTGTTGGAGGTCTCTAGGAGGGAGGCTGGATTATCTAGGGTTTCAAGCATCCAAGGGGGCACACCATTCCTTGGAGGAGATTCAGATCCATAGGGTTTAAGAGGGATCTTGGAGGTTTGAGCACCTGGGTTGTTCTTGCAGTTACCCGATCTATTGTTTGGCATCTTCATTGGAGCAATTGGACATCTTTGGCAGTAGGGCCGAATTGTTGAGGTTATTTAGGGTTCCAACAGGGCGTGCCATCTTCCAGCTTGAGGGTTTGACACTTCATTCGGCCAGATCTACTCTTGCATCGATCTTCAATGGATATCCAGCCTTTGGAGGCTTGTCTTCTATTGGAGCATTTTGTAGTAGCTCCTATCTTCTATTTGAGCCATCTAATGTGCATTCTAGATTGGCATCTCATTGTATCAGGTTCTTGCTTATTGTTATGAAATAAAGATTAGATCTGTAGTGTTTTGGCTTGTCTATCATCTTATTGATCTTGCATATGGTTGAGGTATGTTGCATTTCTTATCTTCTTGTCTGTTGCTGCAAACACATATATAACACATCAGTAAACCCTAAGCGCAACCTAAATATTTACAGTAAGCAAAGTGTTTGACGAAATACTACAACCAGTAAAGTTTTAAAAGACACCCAAAACCGTGATGTTCCTGGCATATTGGCTTGGGAACATTACAATGGTATCAGAGCCTAGATTCCTGCCAGCCAGTGGGAATTAGCACATGCATACGGAGCCATAAGGAGAGATGGATGAGATATGCTTTGAGATAACATACTTGGAGATAAAATATTCCGGCCTTAGCAAGGAAACTAGGGCTCAAATAACCTTTCCACAGTATGTAGCCTTAAGAAATCCCAATTGGAGCGAAGAGGATGTTTTACACTGGATCATCGTAGCAGAGGAAAAGAGAGCCAAAAAAACTAGATGGTTGGAAGAACAGAGAAACCCCACACCCATTAGGAGCACGCAACTTTGCGACAGTTGCAAGGTGCCTTGGGAACCATATCATAGGTGTAGGGGTAAGGGTAAGAAGCACATTATTCAAGTGCACTACGACAATGAAGGACACAAAGCTAGAGCTAGATGCTTATGTAGAGCAGGGCGATGATGCTAGAGACTCTTGCACAGAGGCTAGTGATTTTGACACGCTTGAGGAGGGTTGTGACTCTTGCACACTTGTAGATACTAGTGATTATGGCATGCTTGGGGAGGATGGTGACCCTTGTGTAGTGGATAAACAATCGGAGGAACATGATGATAACACTTATGCTTCAGCAAACATATCACATAGTGTTGATGACCCTACACCTTAGCAGATTGGAGACATTAGTGGGGGTTTGCACGTGTTAGCACCTAGATCTGATGAACTCCCTACGAGGGACGTGACACATTTGTCATACTTTCAGACACCTATGATAGCCACATCACATGAGGATATCAGTAGTATGCCATATATGATGGAGGAGCCTTGTGTGAGGGATTCACACCATGGACATGTAGATCCACTAATCCAGGAGGAGGTACAGGACGTACATACAGTTGACCTTACACATACAGATCAACATGAGGAGATTGAGTCACAGCTTTTGGAGACTCCATTAGTTGAGTAGATTGTAGAGACTGACAGCTTGATGGAGCACTTACTTCCAGGATCGGCCTACAGTGATGAGGATGCACTCCTTATTAGTCAGGACGACCATAGCACGTGTCTGGACACATCTATATGGGATCCAGGCGTAGATGATAGTAGCAGGGTGAGTGCACAGGAGGATACAACTGCTCATACCAGATACAATGTGATTCAGAGGGAGATAGCACCTAGTGATGGGGTGCAATAGCA
Organism: Picea sitchensis; assembly: GCA_010110895.2. NCBI lineage: Eukaryota > Viridiplantae > Streptophyta > Pinopsida > Pinales > Pinaceae > Picea > Picea sitchensis. The sequence goes on along the minus strand of SNQJ01S0171143.1, from coordinate 12,518 downwards.
TACAGGAGGACCTAGTAGCACAATAGACAGTGGGCAGTTCAACACGATATCTTCTACATAGAGGTTTTTGGGGATTACAGAGTTGACACTAGTAGGACTGACACTAGCAGTGAGGGATATGAGGTGGCACCTCAACATGATTGTGATCAGGAGTCACACCACTTAGGGCTTAGCCTTAGCCTTATCTCCACCTAGGGCTTATGGGGTCAATAAGTATGCCCCTCTAAGAATTGATTATTCATGTTTATGGTTTAGAACAAGAGATTAGGACAACACC
>SNQJ01S0171142.1:8936-20568 GCA_010110895.2 Picea sitchensis | reverse complement strand
ATAAATAGCTTATACAATGTTCAAGAGATAACTCAAACCAATACAGATAGTCCTCTCCAAGAGATGTGCCACTCTTCTCCCTCTCTCCAATTGGTAATTGCAGCTTGCCTCATAAGAGAATGAGCAAGTGAGTTGTGTGTTTGAAGTGAGGCGCTAGCCTCTTATTTATACAAGACTGGCACATGTGAAAGGTCACAACTGGCAGGGCCGACCTCTCACTTTGGGTGGGTAAACCCACCTTTAATTAATTCTGGGTCTTCCATAATACCTGTTGGGGCCGACTTCTTATTCTGCCCTTTTTAATTATCCAATAACCAATCCGCAAAAGGGGATTTGGTCCTTATACAATTACCGACATGATTAATCCACAATGGGGATTAATCCAATGACAACAACAATAATAATAATGACATGATTAATCCGCAATGGGGATTTAATCCAATAATAATAAGAATGTTCTTCGCAGTTACATTATTTCAACACATGTGGTATAAATGTTGGTATATAACTTAACCTCCCGCGTGAATTATTACATGGTATAATATATATATACCATATATTATATACCCGTCAGCTCTATGTATTAGCCCCTCCACAAACTTAGGTATATTCATATGAATATATATATGGACCAAGGGTTGGGGCTAGTCCTCGACCCCTTTCCCCCTCAAAACGAACCATTTACAAGGTTTAAATCTAATGTTTGCAATAGATATGTTAAGAATCATCATGTGGTGTGTTGGTATGGAGAGCTTGTATTAAGGCATGGAGAATATGGAGGTCATGTGGTGAAACCTTGTTGACTCCATAATAATTTTATATAACCATTACTGACCAATGAGGGGTTGCCACATGGTAGTCTCTCATTGGTTAACCTTTTCATGTGTCAATAAATCATTGGACCACTTGAATGCCACTTGTTAACCTGTGATTGAACCACCAGTGTTTCCCAGTCAGTTGTACGATCAGTCTATGTTGCACCTTGGGGTGTGGCCATGTCACTTGTATGGTCATGCCACGCGTCACTATATGGACATGACACGTGTCTTTTTACCCCGTTGACTTTTGACTTTGACCTAGTTGACTTGAACTTTGAATACTCATAACTTTTGCATACGAGCTCTGCTTGACTTGTCATTTATGCTATTGGAAATATGACAACGAGATCTATTCAATAATATATTTTTCATAAAATTTTGAGACAATGAAAGTTTGAGCCTTTATGGATTCCCTGGGACCTCTATGAACGTTCCAAATCCTCCTAGACCTCTGTGAGCATTCTAGATCCTCCTGAGCCTCTGTGAGCATTCCTTAGATCCTACTAGATCACTCTACATACTCGATAGGGTATAATTGGTACTTGATGAGGGTTGTGAAGTCCTCCCACTTATTCACTAGAAGATCATCCTCCATCCTAAGTGTTTCTGTATGGATTTACCACCAGGTTAAATCATGGCCCTTTAACTTCAATCTAGAAAATGAAATATATTTCTTTTCATCTATACAATGAACACTAAATTAAACTTCTAGTAGTTGCAACCAATGATTCAATTTTATTGCATTGATCTCACCATGGTATGGATTTATGCCCACTTTCATTTCCATATTGAATAGGAACTATGAAGGGTTAATGGCACTCAAACTCAATTTCTATTTATCGAGTTATTTTCTCGACTCCTTTTTTGGGTCTTCATTATCTTTTGATTTATCATCTAATCTGATCTTTGAGTTTGAGCCTCCAAATTGTTCAAACGATTTGAGCTTGCTTGCTAGAGCCACCAGGGGGAGGGACATATTGCGAGATATGTCAGTGACTTTCTCTTCCAGCCTCACAAATATATCCTCTGTCATATCTTGGGGGTTGTTATGAACAGACTCAACGACCATGGCTAGGGTTCTACAACTTTCTTCTTAAACCGATTCCTGGATCCATACAACTTTGCACAAATACCCCAAGAAAATATGCTCTGATACCAATATGACATGTAATTTCCATGGATATTCCATTGAAAGAGTTCATCACAAGAAATCTGATAAATAAAACTGAAATCTACACTATGAAGGTTAAATTCCTTTAGATTATAGGATGTTTAGTTATTGATTTTCTTCTTATGCATAAAATAGATCAAATGCATAAAATAGATAACAATAAAATAAAATCATACACCATCCACAAAATAACACAAATATTTTCTCTGGGAAACCCTTACGAGAGAAAACCCGGCTAGAAGGTGAGGTTGCTCTGCTCTTTTTTCTCTGGTATGGAAACAATGCAAGTACAAAGGAGAAGACACTCTCTATGGAGTTACATGAGACTTGTGGCCTATTAGGCTAGTACAAAAAATTAAACCCCTCCATTATGCTCTCTAATATCCCACTCCCAGTTGTTCTTTTTTGTTATGGAACAAACTACAATAGCATAGAGTGGAACCCCTTCTCCTCCTAGCGGCCCGGTATTTAACATAGCCTAATATCCATCTAGGGGTAGGGTTTTGACTTCCTCAACCCTCAATTTTGATAAGTTTTAGGGCCTTCTATAATATTATTGAAAAGTACATGCGTGGCTATCCCCATATGAGTGAGTAATGAGGGATGACTTGGAATCCTCTCGTACCATGGTGGTCAACATGGTAGGTCAACTTATGGGAGGCATAAATTTTTCAGACGAAGTTGGATTGATGCGATGTTTTCACCATTGGAAAGGTATCGATGCGTAGAATAGTGTCACATATTCTGAGATACCACTGAGAATTTTTTTCCCCAAAAAATGCCATTTGATGCCTCAAAATGGCTTTGGAAGGCTTCAAACCCCAATTTTCTAAATTGGGACATGCCATTAGAATGAACCTGCAAACTAATTCCTCCAAAATTTTCCACTCTGAAAGAATCAAGATTGATGAAAAATAATATAATGATCCAATCAAGATAAAACATAGAATGAGAATAATAGAATTCACACATAGTACTCATAAATTTACCTTGGAAACCCTTAATCGAGAAAACCAACAAATGTATATAGTTGCACCTCTAACTCTCATTATATTAACTTCACCATTTACAATACAATATATATGATTCCATTATATATATTAACTTCACCATTTATATGATTCCATAGCTTCCAAAACCCTAATCCATCAACCTGGATTATATTTCTTAACCATAATTATAGGACAATGGGCCAAAAAAACGTTGGCCAAAAAATTCCCAAAAACAAACCAAAAACAACCCATTTTGTTTTTTGAGGGCTTCGCCCTTGAGCCACCAAACAAGGGGGGATAGTATGACCCGTCCAGTGAAATCTACAATGCATGGAGCTAATCATGCAAAGAATATACCACACTCCCAACATATGGGTGTAGTTTTTGTGGATGGATGGGATGGAAAAGGTGGTAGGGGTCGGTGACGATAAATCCCCATAAGTTGTACTATGGGTGGAAGTGCCCTATGGGGGGGAGGGGAAAGGTATCCTTAGAGATGGAGAATGGTGGCCAAGGACTATACTTTCTCTGTATCATAGGACAAATGAAGTGTGTAATGGACGTAGCAGTGAATGATAAAATGACAATAGTGGCAACCTGACAAACAATGAACCATACTACACACACATTAATAATATTTGGGTTAGTACAAAAACATGAAAGTCAACCAAAATAATATAACAAATTTCACATTAAAACAAGATTGAAATCAACAAATGATACTTGGGAAGGGGTGATTTGTCCATCCCAAGTGGATAGGGTTCATCACTCTATGAAATCACAACTTATAGAAACACAACAACATTGTATTTGATTTCTCATAAACAACCTATAGAAACACAACAACTATCTTTTTACACATGTACAACATGCATTTTTAAGATCCCTTCTACAAAAAAAGTGTCTATGAAAATTTTCCATCATATTTTAGGAATACTTGAAACAAGATAACTAGAAGGGTATATTTCTCAAAAGAATACACGTTGACTTGATATTTTTACATAAATTTGATTATAACCAAGTTGAATTGATATTTATTGGATTTATTTGGTTAACGACTAATAAAATGGGTGACAATAGTCTCCAAATTTTAATGCAACATGAGGTACACTTTGATCTCAATGATAGGGGTTTCTTCAATATCCACTTCGATGATGATAATAACTTGGATATTGTTGTCAGCAACAAATGATGGTTCCTTTTCTATTTTTTAAGGTTTCTTTGTGATACATGATTTTAGATTGGGGATTACATTGTATAATATGAAATTCCTTCAACTTGGGTGCAAGGTACTTGAAATTCTAAAACAAAAGCATAATCGTAGCAGGTCAATGAGATTTCCAGAGAATAAGTAGAGCATTGTGGTGAATTTGTCAAAGGTCACATTGGAGACACTAGCACACAATGCTTTAGAGAAATGGTTGATTTTTGTGGTATTCCCAAACAAGATACTTACGAAAGAGTTGGTGTGCAACATTGAATCTTCCTTCATATCCAAAAAAGTAGAAAATGTTGAAGTTATTAGGCAGGAATGTGTGGTAGTGCTAAGATCCTCTAAACCACTGAAAAACAACTTGTCTCTAAGGATGAGAGAAAATATCAATGGGATTTGAGAAATAATAAAAACATTAAGATACTCGAGGCTAACAAGGAGAACACTACTATAATAATGGATGAAGTATATTACCATACCAAATTGATGGAGCGCCTCACATGTGGAAGCTATAGAGTAATCAATTAAGACCCTAGGAACAAATTAATGTGTGTAGTGTCCAGAGTGATCAAGTATTCATCCCTTGAGGACTTAATTAAGATGAATGTCACTTAAAAGAATGATATCATGCCTTAGATATATGGTGCACCCAAGATTCATAAAGATGGTGTGCCCTTAATGTTGACTATAAAAATGATAGGATCTCTAACTTACTCTCTGGAAAAATTTCTTGCTAAGTTATTCATGTCCTCCCGTATGGAAATACAAACTCTCTTTTAAAATAATCACCATCCTCTACAAAATGTATCAAAAGTACAAATGTAGAAGATGATGAAATTCTAGTAAGCTTTGACATTGTGTCTCTCTACACCAAGGTCCTAGTGGACCATGCCATTAATGTCATAAAAGACATCACAAACATTGAAACTGCTAAATTGTTGAAGATATGTCTTAAGTCAATATATTTCATCTACAAAGGAAATATCTATGAGAACAATGATGGTGTAGCAATAAGCTTCCCACTACCACCAATAGTTGCAAACATCTACATGGAGTAATTTGAAGTAAGGGATGTGAACTCCTTTCCACTCACCCTAGGAACATGGAAATGATATGTGGATGATATATTTACCAAATGGGGAAATTCCAAAGAGGATCTTGAAGGCTCATTCAAGCATCATTTACACCCTTAAGCATCATTTACACCCTTAATTTCCACAAGTTCCACAAGAATATCAAATGTAAAACACTCGAACTATGAACTCGATAACTTTAGAATGGCATTTTGAATGAATGGTTACACTAATTGGTACATTGGCAAGGCAATCCATAAAGAAATGAACACAAGACACTTACATAGGAAGGTGGATATCCCAAAACTCACATTTCCATATATCAAAGGTACTGAAAATCAAATTGGAAATATAATAAGAAATAGGAACATCATGATAGCCTTCAGTCCCACAAACACCATTATAATCTTGGTAGACTTGGTGAAAAACTCATTAGATCTTAGGCAATTGAAAGGTGTCTATAAAATCCCATGTTATTGTGACAAAGTATATATTGGAGAAATCAAATAGTCACTACAGGTGCACTTAAAAGGACAAAGAATAGATAAATTTAGAGATTGAACTGCCAAATCAATTCTCACAACATTAAATGAAGGACACAATTATAACCCACAATATAACTATTGCAACAAAGTGGAAGTGCATACTTGGTTAAGAAAGATCAAGTTAGCATTCATTCTGCAACATATGCACATTCAAACTAAAAGCTTCTACAACATGCACTGGAAACATATAATTTCTTTTTAGGAAGGATCATTTGAATTCATGAAACACTCATTCCACCATACTTGGATGTGTAGTACATCAAACGAGCAGGTTGTTGCTACTACTGCATTAGTGGAAGAAACTGACACTAATGCATCTGTAAGTGTTGAGGGTCTATTATCTGACCATAGCAACCACAAACATCATATAATTAGATATAGAAAAACACACACACACATGTGTGTGTGTGTGTTTTTCTATATCTAATTATATGATGTTTTCAGTTGTTGTGAGTGTGTGCATATAAAATTAATGAATAACACATAGATGATCAGATCTTAACCTCCTCCATTAAACTTTCATGTCTAGTGGTCTCCATGGACCTGTAACAAGTCTTCTCGCAGCTCGAATATCTATGAATGTCACATGAACTAGGAAGAGAATGCCCATTTTTTCCATGTTCCCTCTATTGGATGAACTCTGCTACAGGGCCTAAAGGCCCAACCCCTCCCCCAACATCACTTGAAGGTCCCTCCTGGTGGGATAATAATATGAATGTGATGTGTTGCACCAAGCTATGGGTCACGGTGGATATGAATATTTGGGTTTGGATAATGCTTTCTTCTATGGGAGGATGTTGGGCATGGGGGTTAGGAATCCACCTAGCAATGCAATGGGTCACGCTTAACATTTTCTCTACCCTACGTGGACCCACATCTCACACCATGGAATTCATCAATGTCAACGTAGTTGACATGGTGACCTAAATAAAACTCTTCCCATAATTTTCTAAGGAAATATAGAGCATCTTCTTATTATTACATGGAGGTTTGTTAATTATCATAAACCACCTATCCATTCAATTGTCTAAAAATGGTCTGTAGGTGCATCAATTCATACAAATGTGTAGCTTTGTGATTGGTGGCTATATTCTAGTTCTTAGATCAATGAACAATGTCATCAACTATTGTTTTGAAATGTTGAGGTCTCTAACTTGACTTTTATCTTAGACTCATCCTATAATATTCATACATTCTACCCTATAATTAGAAATGTGTGTTAATTAGCCTTGATGTATTTGCAAAAAAAAAAATAATAGTGTTTAGGGATGTGGCTAGTGATAAGAGTGAGGGCTCTTTAGCTATCTAATATTTCTCAAGTCTTGTATAAGGCTTCTTAAAGACCAATTTTCACTCCTAATTTTACTCAAAAGCTCTTCAAACCCACGGCATAGTTTGTTGGTGAAATGGATCGGTCGCTGGCTTTTAAAAGCAATTGCACAGTTAGTATATTATATTTCACTTTGACAGTTACATAGTTTAAACTTCTATTTACTCATATTTCCACTCATGCATGAAAAGCTAAACATGTTCCAAACATTGGATTCATGATGTATAATTTATTAAACTATTTACATATAAACTTATGAAATCTTAAAACTACGATTTAATGTGATAAATGATCGAATCGTACAGAAAGGTGGATGGGCATTAAGAATCTGGAGAAATGTTAACCTGTGATATTTTTCATTTTGCAATCGTAGAAGAAATGTTAAATAAATTCCTACACGAAATTTATTTGCGTGTGCGTTAAGTGAGATTGAATTATTGACTCCAACAAGCACTTTCCTTCACCATGAAGCTAAGCATCGCATTTTTTTTTTTTGATATTTTGTAAATGGTTATTTTTGTCACCATCTTCCTTCCACTGGAAGATCAACACTGTTATTTTTTTACAGTTTTAAAAATGGTTATGAAGATCAACACTGTTATTTTTAAAAATGGTTATGTTTGAACAATCACTGATAATAGTTCTATGGGTAAACTCAGAAATACTTCACCTTGCTGAGAAATATCCTCACATCCCATCAAGAAGAGGATGGATGAGGGGAAGATTCATTCCCCAAGCCAATTCACCAACACGCTATCAGTACCGTTAGTTGCAATCTTGTAATTTGAAGAAACACTCAAGCAGTGAAGCCTCTTCACTCACTTGATGAAACTCAAATTAACTAAAATTGAATTAACATAAGTTTTAAGATTGGTGAGTAGTTCTTCTATAATTGTTTCTTCAAGTTCTTCTTGGCTGCAATGATAGAATGAAGTTTGAAATAATGGGTACTTCGTTGGCCTCTCTCATGCCCCTTATATGCCTGCTTGCAGTTCATCTGGGCTATGCAGGAATGATTATCATTGCCAGGGTTGCACTGGAGGAAGGAATGAATCAATTTGTCTTTGTAGCTTACAAGGAAGCTGTTGCTACAATGGTCATTGCTCCTTTTGCTTATTTTCTAGAAAGGTATGTTATTTAATATATCCATTATAACATACTTTTGTTATGATGTTTATTGAAATTTTTGGAAATGGAATTACACTGTAAAGAATTTTGAAACATCCAACAAGTGAATACTCTACTCATCAAATTAGAGAGAATTGAATATCAAAAATTGAATTATGTAAAATATCATTTGTACTTAACTGCTTGAAAAACTACTAAAATCAAGCACACAATGTCCTAAGCTTGAAATTATAGATCTGAATGGGATGTATTTTTCATGTTTTACAGAAACAATCGTCCTGTAATTACCTGCACCACCTTCTGTCAGATTTTTGTGCTTGCAATCTGTGGGTAAGTGGGTAGTCAAATCCTCCTTTACATATGCAAACTCTATTGCTTTATTGATTATTATTATCAGAGTAATGATGGCATGGAATTTTGATTTTTCCAACAGGATCACTGTATTTCAGAGTCTTTACTTTGGAGGCCTGAGACACACTTCCGCCACATTTGCTTCTGCAATATCAAACATCATTCCTGTTTTGGTATTCGTGATGGCCACAGCATCTGGGTATTCATACTAATTTTTGAACCTTCAAAGGTATCTCAGTAATGAGAGATACCTTTTGATTTTGTATAAATCAAATTTTAAAGTACATAGTGTATATACCCCTCACCTTTAGAGTATATAACTAAAATCACAGCATTGGATGGGATATTTTTAACAGATCTGGTATTTCACATTTCTACTTAGCTAAAAAAAAATGAGTCATGCTAAGTTTAAGTTTAAGAATAGTTTTTGCAAATTTCTGTATAACACAGTACTTTATATAACACAGTACTTTACAATAAACTAATGATTGGGTATCTATTATTTTTTTTGTTAGTTCGATACTATATTATTCACCATCATATAGATAAGATGGAAATGATACATTACTAATTATTAACTTAATGCATAATGTATATGAATTACTATACCTTACACACTCTCAAGAAAAAACAATAAAAATTCATAGCACTTTTCTCTGGGATTTGGTTATAATTGTTTTATGCATATGGTGAATTGTTCAGAATGGAAAAAGTTGATGTGAAGACCAAGTATGGCCAAGCCAAAATTGTGGGTACCATTGTGTGTGTTGGTGGTGCAATGATTATGACTTTCTACAAGGGTCGTGTAGTTCTCACAGGTCTTAATGGGCTTAGGCTCAACACATGGATGTCTGGGGCCATAATGCTGTTTGTGGGCTGTTTATTTTGGTGTGGATGGGTTATTTTTCAGGTGGTTATCCATTCCCTGGAACCTTTTACTTAGACAGATAGAAGAACCAACATTCTAATACAGACTAACTGAAAATATGACATATCACGTGCATATTTTCTATTGTTTTTTATTACAGGCTCCAGTGGTGAGGAATTATCCAGCTCCACTGTCATTAACAGCAATCATGTTATTCCAAGGAACAGTACTGTCCATATTTATTGCTTTAATCATTAAGCCAGAAACCTTTGCTTGGAGGCTAAAGTGGGACATTCAGCTTCTGGGCATTCTCTACTCTGTGAGAATCTAGTCTTTGTACTTATTGCTTAAACATATTTTCCTTCTGATAGATACTTGGTTTTAAATTATGTGATCACACTGGTGCAGGGATTCTGTTCAGGTGTTGGATTCGTTGTACAAATCTACTGTATCCGTGTAAAAGGACCCATCTTTGTTGCAATGTTTCACCCAACAACAACTGTATTGGTTGCAATCTTGGAATTTGTCATCCTCCACATAAATTTTCACCTCGGAAGGTCAGCAAGCATATCTTTTTCTTATATATTTACAATTTTATGTTTGGTGCCATTTGACAGTTTATTGTGAACAACTTTGCTTCTTATGCAGTTTATTTGGAGCAATTTTGATCGTCACAGGCCTTTATATCGTACTGTGGGGCAAAGCAAATGATCTGAACTTAGACACGGATGGATCCAACAATGGCAGCGACATTAAACAATTCTTGCTGCAAGATGACAACTCTCATCAACCCTTGGTTGTCTAATTTCTTAGCGAACTCCCTTTCAGATGGTTGCACTATTGCAATACAAAAAATATCAGAACTTTGAGGAATTTAATTCGAATTGTTTCCAAATTAGACAAAACCACTGAAGGGATTCTTTCAAATTAAAGACAAGAAGATCCTTGTAATGCCTCGCATTTTGTGCCCCTATTAAGTTTACTTGGACTTTCGATTTTTTAATCTGCAAAGTTCAAGAAGATCCTTATAATGCCTCACATTTTGTGCCCCTATTAAGTTTACTTGGACTTTTGATTTTTCAATCTGCAAAGTTCACTATTAGAGAATGTCACATGTGAGCATATGCAATCACATCACAACCAACCTATGTTTATACTACTTTAATATACCTTATGTACTACTTTAATATACTTTAGGTGGTTGTCACATGACTTATAATGTCCTTTTGTTTTTCTTCAATACTTTATTGATAGTTATGATTTATATAGTTTCATGGTAATATGGAGATTCTATTTTGTTGATCAATAATTCATTTATAAAAGAGATTTTAAAATTGTTAAAAATAGAGTCAATATATTGTAGATATTGGAGGGGTGTGAGGTATAGGGTTTTATACGTATTTGGAGGTATAAAAATGAGTATCCTGGAAGGGGGTTCAACAAAAGAATTTTAAAAGGTATTTATTAATATCTAGTAAAATTAAAAGTATTCTTTAATATCCCATAAAAATACTATGTCAAGGATTCACCTAGTAAAAACCCTCAAGACACTTTCTTTATTTTCTTAAAATATAAAAAATGAAATTATTATGATTGATTTTAGTCACATTCATATCCTTAAAATTAGTTGATATATAAAAATGATTAGGTATAAGATGAGAGTTTTATGTTTATGATGGTATAATGTTTTAAACAGTTCACAAATTCACTGAGTGGAGACCCTCACTACACTTTCTTTCTTTTCTTGAAATATCAAAAATGAAATTATTATAATTGATTTTAGTCACATTCATATCCTTTAAAAGTGATTGATATATAAAGATGATTAAATGTAAAACGAAGGTTTTTATGTTTATAATGGTATAATGTTTTAAATAGTTCAAGAAAAATAATCTTTAAAATTCTAAATGATGCAAATGGCCACAACACAATTATAATGGAACCTTAATATTGTCACATATATGGTCTAACTATTGTGATTTGGCTTATAATATGTGATTAATATTAATTATATTATTAGTCATGAGACGATGATGGTTTAATATATTTGATGATTTAATTTTTTGTGATGTGATTTGATTGAGAATTTGATATGACATTAAAAGTGAATTTGGTAATAGATCTTCCAGCTAGTTTAAACTTA